>JAOTRH010442843.1:0-32410 GCA_034768845.1 Heliamphora exappendiculata
TGGTAGTTTCCAAGATAGCATTTGTGGATAACCTAGCGGATCCTTTTACTAAGGCGTTGTCTCAGAAAGTCTTTGATAACCATGTAGAATGGTTAGGCGTCAGGTGTGTTCCTGCATGGATTTGAGTATAAGTGGGAGATTGTTAGGAATATATACTGAAAAGTCATGTTTTTTAGGTATTTTATTCTTGATCCCTAGCATATTAATGAGAAACATTTGAGATGTTTTTGCATTCATATGTCAGGAATCAAGAATAAAATACCTAAAAAGCATGGTTTTTCAGTATATATTCCTAACAGTTCTTGCTTCTAGAAGGCTTTATCTTCAACCTCTTTGCTCCAACGTTTGATTTTCACCTTGCTCACCCTTGATCAAGCTTCAATCTTCAAGATTTGAGAATGGTGGTTAGGGGTTTGAGAGTATGATGAAGTTCTTCCATGAAGAGAGAGAAAAGAGAAGAAAAAATGAGGTGTTGGAAGGCTCGCGTGGCTGGATATAAGATATATATATACATATATTCCCTTAAGCTCTCTCTCCAAGGCTCGAGAATCTTCTAACTTATCCCGATAGCCCGCTCGCGCGGAGCCCCACCGCTCGAGCGGTGATTGCTGAACCTGAGTTTCAATAAATTTTCTTGAACTAAACTTAAATCTCCAACCTCACTCTTATTATCTTATTTCAATTTTTCCTATAAATTAGTTGTTAATATTAATTATTATTTTATATCTTAAAAACTATTCCACAACTTATTAATTCGATCACAAACACATTCTCAAAATTTTATCACACCACAACACATAACTGAAAGCGATAGACAACGAAATAAACACGTACCGGGTTGTCACATTTAATCTCCCATCTCTTTGCTCCAAAGCTTGATTTCTACCCTTACTTGCGCCCAATCTAGCTTCAATCTTCAACTTGAGGGATGGAGGGTTAAGATTTTCATATGGGGTTTGGGTTTCACTCACTCACTCACTCTCTCTCTCTAGGGGAGGAAGAAGAAGAGAAGAGGGGAAGAGAAGAGAAAAGAAGAAAAAATTGGGTCTCTCTCTCTTTCTCTCACGTCGGTCATATATACATATATAAGCTCCCCAAATCTATCTATGGTTCGAGATGATTCCAAACATTTCCTAATAGCCTGCTCGAGCAGACCCCCACCGCTCGAGCGATGATCCCTGAACCTAAATTATGCAAATTTCCCAAAAACACATTTTAAACTTCCAACTTTGCTCACATTTTATTATTTCGAATTATCCATTAACACAGCCAAAACAACATCATTCGTTACCATATATCTTAATTTCACTTTCACATATTATTAATTCAACCATTGACAAGCAAAAATTTTATAGCACTCATGCCCCAAATTTAATACGGTCTCTTCTCTTACCAAAAATATGAAAGAACAAAATAAAGAGGTACCTAGTTCTTACAACTTTCCCCCTTTGGAAATTTCATCCCCGAAATTCGTCTCAAGTCACCGCAAATTGTCCTTTGATCTTAATATTTGTTCTTATACTTCGCTAGTCGTTCGGTCTACATAGCATCTTCCTTAGTCCGCGATCCTGATCGTTCTTTCAAAACAATATGACTCAAGGATGCTGACACGCCTCTGTTCCTAAAAGTGTCACACTACCATTAGGCTTAACTTTCGAACACCAATATTTCAAAAATATTAGAATCATCCATATTTATCAAATTATACTCATATCGGGCTTAACCAATCTAAAACGGTTCATCGACGTTAATTCTTACCCGAAATCAACACTTAAACACTTTAAAACAAACAGGTCGGGTCACTTCACGACAAGATTCAACACCAGGCATGAGGCCAACCATTTCTACACAAGTTACCGACGACCCCTCCATAACCTTCATCTCACACCACATACATATTCCTAAAGAATAAACATTCTTAACCATAGCGTTATGCGTCACAAGTCTTACCACTGCTAAGATTCTTCCAACTTCGTCGAATCACCATTTAATTCACTACTGACCTCCAATGTATACCGAGAACTACTCCTCCGACCCAAATACATGTTGCCAAACTCGAACATTGTTCACATGGATTACATGCATTACCCCCAAAATCGGCCATGCCCTGACGATCAACTAACCACCATAAACTTAAAACTGTATCACTACTTGCACTACATGTAACACCCCGCTCTTGCAAGGCACCAAACCTATACAAAGGGATGTGATCCCGTCGTAGACCGACGACCGAAGAGAAAGACAAGGGATAAATATATTAAGAGACCAAACAAGAACTTCCAAGCAACCAGAACACCTTAATGTCAAAAAGAGGTATACATGAGTCACTAGAGATTCGCCATCCCAATGACATATATTACTTGTCAAACATAAAAAAAACCACTAGGGTCTTATACATGAAGCTCAATCAAAATTAAAAACTAAACAAAAGAAAATCGAACCAAAACGATTCCCAACACCAGAACCAAAACTGCTCGACGATGCCTGTGGTAGACCAACTCCTAGCCGTTTTAGGTATTTATAACCACAGAGGTCACAGGAGAGCGCACTTAGCATTATTATGAATAGAAAAGATAGTTACTTAGTTAAAGATAACTGAAAACTCTTTCTAAAAATAGTTCATCACATTTTTCACGAAAGTATAGAAACTGATGCATTTACTTGAATATGAAAATATCATAGATTATACAGAACCTTCTCAGTATTGCAAATAGAAATATGTTCCTGACTTAATCGCTACAAATTTAAAATGCATGACAAATTTCTCAAATCTAGACTCAAACCCCAACAATGTCCAAGTAGTTGTTAACCTCACGACTAGGAGTTCTGACGATACCGTAACCTCAATTCGCAATGCACGGATAGCAACGTGAAGGAATGAGGGCCACTCAGCACCAAGAACGAGTGGTATGTGCTAAAACTTGGGACTCAACCCAAAAGCCTTTAAGGCAAAAACCCCCGCTTAATGGAAAAACCTCCCCTAAAGGGACAAATGAAAAAATCCATAGTTGGGTAGCCTCCCTCATAACAGGATATAAAGGGCCAAAAACCCTTGTAACTTGGCACTTTAGAATAACCACACAACATTAACCATACTTTCATAGTAACATCATGCTTGCTCAAATATGATGGATAGCACACTTGAATTAAAAAACATCCTGATTTTTGAAAACAACAGGTTCATGCGATCGTCAAACTGGTCATAATTCAAACATACGCTTTAAAGTATTTTTATGCATCATTTACAAAAACTCAAGCTCAAGATAATGGCTAAGCACTCTCACCTTATTTTATATGCATACAAACCGAGCCTTTGTCAACGAGCTAAGCTTGCCCCTTGGGTTACAAAACTTCCATGCCCAGGAAGCAAACAGGACTTAACCGTCAACACGGAGTTCTACCCCTCTTAGAACGTGAAGTACTAAAACGATTCTGATCATTAAATATTTTCTTGATTTTAGGAACCATGGTTACTTTATTTTTAAGTTTAATAAGTACTACGCACTTGCCCAATCCTTCACTTGTTTAAGGATTTAACTTAACCATTTACCACTCTCTCCTAATCATTAAAATTTAAAGTACTACAGCATTTTGAGGTACTTGGACTTAGAGTTGAATTATGATTTTTGGTGACAATTTAGATTAAAATATTCTCTACAACTTTTATGTTTTATACTAAGGCCAAAACCTAAGGAAACTCGGTAAAAGACTTGATGGAAATGAAAATGGTTCAGCACTTGCTCAAAGAATTGGTCAGAAAAGTATCACTGTTGGTCTCGATTTTGGGGTATCATATCAAGTCCAAATGAGCCCATTTTTCAGTATGTTCTATTTCAACATGTCCCCTACAAGTTTCATGTTTATATCTAAGGGTAGTTGTTTGGAACAAGTTAGACTTTTTGTCCATTTTAGAAAATAGGTTCTGTCAGCCGCCAAAACTCACCAAAGCCGATTTTGGATAGAGGGTTTGAAACAGTTTTGGAGAATCATACTGAGGCTTTAAGATCTGATTGTTGGGAAACTAGTACTTCAATATATTAGCAGCAAAGTTCATGGGGAGCACTTTTGGAATAGATCACTAAAAATAGAGGTTTTGAGCTACACAAAAATATGTGACAGAAGTGTCCCTTGAGGGCGAAAACTCAATAGAGGTGTTGAAAGGGGTTTTGACCTATCAAAACTTTCTATTTGGTGCTAAGTTTTTGTGAGTAGATAGGTAAATATGTTTTTTACAACGTTCATGTTTCAACCAAAGATCGATCTCATTTTAAATTAGGGTTTTTAGGTTTGCATTGTTGACTGGTCCGAAACTAACACACTTTGGTAGAATTACAATATCTTGAGTTCTACTCACTCAAACGAGTTCAAACCAATTTTGGATAAACGATAACACAAAAATATAGGTCTGAGTATAAAAAACACACTTATATCATTTTTCTATATTGAGTTATGATGTTCCATAGATCAGGACAGAAAGCTCAAAACTCAGCCCTATTTTGATTCTAGCCTCTTAGTGTCAAGTGTGTAAGTTTTTTACCCATTTTTTTGTATAAATGGATTGTACTTCAATATATCAATATTTTAGAGCTTATAGAAGTCATGGAACCCATGAAAAAACCCACACCAACTCACAAATTCAAAATTCATACCGAATAGCCCCAAAAACCAACCATGACGCCTTTATTTTTGAGTTTTCGGTTCTTGATCTTTGATTTGTGTTTCAAAATAATAAAAGATGTATTTGATATGTATAAAATCAGAAGTGTTAGAGCATTGATTACCTTGTTTAGAAGTTGTTTCTTGGTAATAAAAAACATTGGAATTAGCTTTCAATCTTCATGGATCCTCCTCTTTCTTTCTTCTTCTTTCTCTCTCTCTCTCTCTCTCTCTCTCTCTCTCTCTCTCCCTCTCTATATGCACGAAATTATGAAAATAAAGGGTGGGTTGGGTCTCTTTTTATAGCCAAAAGTCAAATAAGAAGCTTCCTAGGAAGTTTCCTTAACCATGCGTTAACTAACCTTAGTTATTTTAAACTTAACTTGAGTTTGTGAAACTTGCTTACCAAGTTTTGGCACATTCTCCTAGGTTGTTGGCTACTTATATATATATATATATATATATATATATATATATCAAAAATAATTTTCTTTATTTAATTGTAGGAGAAAATTTGAATATTTTCACATTGGTTCATTTTCTTGATTTTTCGAGCGTAACTCTTGTCTTAAATGACTTGGACTTACAACTTTGAATTTTTATCCTCAACATTAGGGTTTTAATTCATGCTTGTGTGGTTCCCCCTTTTTCCCGGGTCTTAGGCTCAAAAAGGTTAAATGATCGGGCTAGTTCCTCTCACCGAACTTAGGTTCAAGATTTCGTTTCTTTTGAGATGTTCTTTCTTTTTTTATTCATATCTTGAGTTCGAGTTATTACACTACATCACTCTAGTCCTTCAACCATCGAAATAAAACTAACACTGCCACCTGAACTCCGTGAGTCACTAAGATCAAGCACACCACAAGAGTCAAAAGTCCCATAGTTATACACTTATCTATACAAGCTAATCACATCCCTCGTCATGACGTTATACACATACCTATCAATCTCTCGAGTCTACAGCGCCCCAAACTTGATCATTAGTGATCATTCGCACTAACATTAACCCACTCATCGACATTATCATGCACATTTGCACCTTCCTTTCAAACAGTCGAACCACTCTTCACACATTAAGAATTTTGAGAAATCCAAAGCTCCAAACAGAACACAATTCTAGACTCACAAGAGCCTATCAAACCCGCCATGTGAATATTCAAGCCGCAAGGTTCCAACAAAATTTTCACTTTACCAAGGATTAGAAATGCAACCACACCTACACAACCCAGATCAAGCTGCACACCATGGCTAACGATTCTTGGTTAATCAGTACAGAAAAGGATTCTTTGCCTCGACACTAACTTCCTCGTCAACAAGGAAAAACATTCTTGGTCTACCGACCCAATCTCGAAGGGAATACAACTCTACACACTTACATTTACACGGTAAAGTAAACAAACTCCACCCAGAAAATCTATGAGGAACTTAGCCCTCCAATCACCCGATTTCGACAATATCCATTTCCTAAGGCACAAACTCACGGGTCATATCACGGGCACTAATCTACGGGGACTCCCATTTTCCCCCAACATCCAGACCAAGAGTCAACCAACGATCCTAACAGTTACACCACACCAAGGTGAAACAGCCCGCACACCACAACTGTTCGCAAGACAACCGTATCTTCTCCCTAAGAAAGAAACGGTCAATCAAAAACTATGATCCAACCTCAACGTACTCCTGTAAATCTCACATTGAGGCTGCATCAACCATAGTCACACAACTGCTATTGACCCCGACCAGGACACTCAGATCATCCGCTACACTTAAGCTCTCCACTCTCAGACCTCATCGTATACACACAAACACCAATCCAACCTCATACTTCGTACAACACATCCCATACGACTGCAAACTCATCTCCAGTAAGACACTGAGACACGACGCTAACATTCTCATCGATTCGCGACCGTACTCCTCAAGGTTACGCTTCACTAAGCTAACATAGAAAGCGCAATGTCCAAGCAACTCGCATAGAATGCGCATGACACCATGCAAAGGAAACCCAATCCTAAAATCTTTTACACAATGTTACTAATAACTCCCACGACTATGCAGACGCCTTCCGCACTTTCTCTCCCTTACTAATAACTCCCACGACTATGCAGATGCCTTCCGCACTTTCTCTCCCTTACTAATAACTAATAACTCCCACGACTATGCAGACGCCTTCCGCACTTTCTCTCCCTTACTAATAACTCCCACGACTATGCAGACGCCTTCCGCACTTTCTCTCCCTGGGCACACGTTTATCGTAGACATCTTAACTCATGATTTCTCGCCTATCACCATAGGCCATCTGTAACACCCCGGTCTGGACCCTAGTAAAAACCAGCTAGATTATAACAACCCGACCCGGATCCTAGTTGTAATAGTCGGGACTGTAACTACCCGCGAAATGATCTAAGCCCAAATCCTAGTATTAGCGACAGATAGATAATGAGAACCTAAATTGCTACATAAATAAGGAAAACCCTAATTAGCCCGAGAAACCCAAAGTGACACGAAACCCTAATTTTAACTCGAAAATCCTAAAAGGGACAAAATACTCTGAGGCAAGGCCCTAGCACTCAGGAAAGTCTCAGAATAGCTTAAATTAAGTAAATAACATAAAATATTAAATTAAAAATCAAAAATTCTCATAACTAAGGTAAAATGACCATTTTGCCCATAGTACAGCAAAAAGTCCTAAAAATTTAAAATTTGACATATGAACACCCAAAATAAGATATTTATATACAATTAATTAGTAAACTATAAAACAACGACAAAAATGATCAAAATTCCCTTGCATGGCAGGCCACCTAGGAATTTGTGCCAAAAAGCTATTTTTTGCCTTTTTAAGATTAAAAATGAGAAAAAGAAGTATAAATTAAGCATTATTTTGACCAAATACTTTTTATACAAGTAAAATATATAATAATATAATAATATAACTTAACAAAAGCAAACAAATAATTATTTAAAGTCTCAACACAATAAATAAGTCAAAAAGTCAATTCTAGTCAGATTAACTTAATTTAACTTAAAAGTCTACACTTATTTGTTTAATTGCTATCAAAATTATGATAAATCATGAAAAGACTAAATTAATTATAAATACATTAATATAATAGATTTTAGTAGGTTTAGATACATAAAATTGATATTTTATGCAATTAAATACACAAAAATGCACTAAAATACCATTTAAAACCCTAATTAATTACCAAAATAGCTTTTTATCTTCCCAAACACTGCATGGCCGAAATTCACCTGCTCCAAATATGATTTTTCATACCTCAAGCCCTTCCCACCTCCCATGCAACCAATGAGAGTTTAAGTAAGTCTAAATTTTAATTTATTGTAATAATTACCCCTCATTTTAAATTTTTCTATAAAATACACCCAAACACTCTTTTCCCATATAAATATTCTTATGAGAGAAGTGAGGGAGAGCTACCAAAAATTATCTAAGTGTCCTAAGAGAGAAGAAGGAGAGAAAAAGAAAGAAGAAAGGAAGAGGAAGGAGGAAATGATCAGGGAATGAGCATTGAAACTAAGTCCTATTCTCCTACAACCATTTGAGGATTCAACAAGGTGAGAAACTCACTTAAAACTTCTGATATTCTCCCCCAAGATACCCCTCAATTCATCTCTATAACAAACCCTAACAAAATAAAACAAAGAATTAGTCAAAAAGGCGTCGTAGGAGTGCTTTTGGGACTGCTTATGTATGAGTAAGCTTTATATGTATTTGCATGTGTATCTTTGAGTTTTCTGTCCTAATCATGTTCTGAATTTTTGATTTATGTGAGATTGTAACATGCATGCAAAGAAAATATGTCAAAAATGTACACAACATAAGCTAAGCAACCAAAACCCTAAGTAGACTGATTTTCTGGACTTGCTCACTTTCTGCCATCTACTTTAAATAATCATAACTAAATGTAAAAAAATGATCTTAAAGTGATTTTTGTGTCTAGATCTATATTTTTGAGTTATCTTTCCTACAAAATTGGTTTGAAGTGATTTCGTTGGGTAGAACTCCAGATATTTCATTTTTCCTAAAAAGTGCCAGATCTGGACCACTCTGAGTTGCAGACCTAAAAACATTAAGTTAGAATAAGAACCGAGCTTAGGTCAAAGCATAAAACTTGTAGAGAATACATTTATCTTTTTGTCCAACAAAAATGAGCCAAAAATATGAAGTCTTGCTGGGTCAAATAACTTCCCAAAGTCTCTGTTAAGGTTTAGTGATTGACAGACCCCTCTGTCACACCTTTTTGTGAGACTTAAAACCTAATTGTTTTGAAGCCAAATACAAAATTGGTAAACATGAACTTTGTGGCTAACATATTAAACTAGTTACCGAACAAAAATAAGACCCAAATAACATGCCTTAGCTCAAAATATGAAACTTGTAGGGAACATCTTAAACTAGAATTCCACCAAAAATCAGAGCCATAGCCTTGAAATTGATGCCTCAAAACAGTAGCCAACAGAGGCTCAATTCCTATGTATTTATTTGTAAACTGCTAAATCGTTTTTACTAAAAAAAAATAAATGACCTTTTTACTTTAGGGACTAACCTTGGTGATAAATATGAAAGTTATAGAAAATATTTTTATCTAATTAGTGTTAAAATTTCAGAAACTAAATCAAAGTCTAAGTGCTTCGAAACACTGTCATAACCTTAAAACTAGCGATTAAAACTTGAACCTAAAATTGGCTAAGTGTTTGAATGGTGTGTTGCTTATGAGACTTGAGTGTGTGAACCTTATATGAACTTTGTAAGTAATTAGTATATGAAAGTGATGCTTTTGATGAAATAAACTCATGCCGATGATTCGATTCTTTGTCACATAAATTATGGTTATACTTTGCATGCTTGTACTTGATGCTTTAGCAAGTTGTACCATGTGCTATATCATATTTATATGTCATGCTATAATTAATTACACACGAGAAGCATATTGCACATCATGAACGTTCCTGCATGTCATCTTGGGTTATCGGAGTCTCATTTGTACCTATCATTGTGGGTTACATCTTATACACTTGTTTTGGTTATTTTAAACCTCAGTTATACTTGTTGGGTATATGTCCCCTTGGTTTTCGTTTCTTCTTGAGTTATGGTTAAATTATAGAAGTGGTGCTAACAAGGGAAAATTGGGTAATTTTGGAGAATAGCCTAATTCGGCGGACCTAATCCCACTACGGTGGTAACTTCGGAGAAGACCCCAATTATAGCGGACCTAAACCCCATTGCCACGATGTTTTGAAGGATAATTCGGAGAAGAACCTAGTTCGGCGGACCTAATCCCACAGCGGTGGTAACTTCGTAGAAGAGCCCAATTATTGCGGTCCTAAATCCCTCATCTTGGTACTCTAAATAACATGAAGTGTCTTTCGAAATCCCTATTATTAATTAGACTTTGGGTTGACGCTTAATGAGTATCCTAGTACTTAATGTGGGCGTTGGCCTGTATAAGGGAGGCTGCTAAACTGGGAGACCCGCCCCCACGCCGTTGCCATTGAGTAAAACGGTTGAGGCATGTATCCAAGGCGAGTGTTTACCTTTCGCAACGAGGCTAGGATAGGTTAAGTGAGCAAAGCCATCAAGTCTACTCTGTAATTCTCGACGTGGAATTCATGATACTATTATGGAGTACTTGGGGATTGGGCATTTACATTGCATTCATTTGCATCACACGCTCATTCTTTTGTTCTTATATATATGTTCATCCTATTGAAATTGATAAATAACCTGTAACTTCGTGTAGGGTGCTGTACGATATGTATTGTGGAATATCTTGTCGCGAGTTTGTTAGACGATTTAGGAAATTTGCTTCTGGGCTCCGATTCATGGCATTTATGCCACAGGTGATGAAGAGGGACCCTTTGAGAAAGGTGGGTTCATTGAAGGGGAAGAATTTGCCGAAGAGGGAGAGCGACATGAGCAGGTCGACCCCAACGACGCAGTTTGAAGACGTAAGACGTCTCTTTTTGATCTTTTGTTCAAGTTTTCCACGGACATGATGTAACTTTTGTTAAGTTTTCTGGATGACTGTACTTATTAAGTATTCTGAACAATCTCTGAACCGTTAATGATGTAGTAACTATCTTTAGTATTTATGAACATTCGGCTAGAATATGTCCCTTATTTATAGTTACATATGTTCCGATATACCCGGGGAACGGGGTGTCACACCATCCGAACCACACGGTACACTACTGAACTTTATTACTCCACACTTCATTCCCATGGACAAACAACATATCCACCTCTGAGCCTATGATCAAACATAAACAACCTCCAAACATATCACACTAAGAATACACCATCTCAGCACTAGGCCAACTGTACTATCGAACCCTTTTGCAGTCCTTTTAAAACTCACGCACCTAGTAGGATTTTCAAACACGATCTCCTAATTATGAGGGTAACGACTAAACCATGGACCTTCATTCTCATAGGAATCTCACATAACTGATATTCGAGAATCTCACCACGTAAACAACTCAATTGCTAAACTTCCTTAGGGATCTCACTCAACGAGAACTAAAGCTATTGACATTCCATACAAATCAAACTACATCTCCAGAAATGTCACCCAGACACTCGGTTTTATAGGGTAAAGCAAACGGGCACTTCATGGAACTGCGGACAAACGAACCAACATGCATACTATCCCAACATTTAATTCTCACTAAAGAAGAACAATCACACTGGTCAACCAATCAAAAAGTATCTCTCCCACTAGGAAAACCACAAGTCGACTCTAGGCTCTCGCTCCATGTCACTACCTCTTAGGGCCACCATTACACACTTGGTTTGAAAGAAGGTTAACTACTAGTCTTCGTAAAGATATCTGACATCATCGTACACACGTTGTCGGTCACCATTCACAATGAGTGAGTCACCCGTCGCACCAAATCCTTACACTTAGATCTCTTCACAAGCATATTAACTATCGTTCATTTCTTCACATCTCAACAATGCATTACACGCATTCATAAGACCCTCACCGATTAACCACCAAAGACAACACCACATAGATTCACATCACTTTACGACATCTCCTCATAGGGTTGCAGCACATCAACTCGATTTCCTACAGGTAGGTAACAATCAGACGGGTAGGCAAAACCCATGCCACAGTCTTGAGCTCGAGGCTCCGGTACACCCACTGGAAAACACAGAACGCTCAATCGAGAACACTCGTCTCTTATGTCACTACACGAATACCACCGGCACACAGCTACCAGAATGTAAAAGCGACTACATACAACATGAACAAAACAAACCTCGCCTACCGACACCAGACTAAATGGCACCACCCTGTCCCTCGCCTCTAAGGGCAAGACAACATCGCCATCTCTAGATCTTATGCCAGGTCACACACTACCAACATCATCCCCTCATGGGATCTCCTCATACAGACACGTCATCCTAAGACGGCCGAGTTAGCTACACCAACAACATCTATCACATGCCCCACAAACGTCACACACTCACACTCACATTCTTACCAAACATCATGTATTTCACTTTGTCTTCCAATCTTGAAAACGAAAACCCAAGCCACAAAACTCTTCTATGTGAAACTTTCCAAACAACCTCGGATCATCATTCACCACATACCAACTACCACCGATATACATTTCATCATACATACATGCACATCACTCAATAACCAATCTGTCGACAACATCTTTAATCCACATACTCATTCCTCATATAACTTTCGACTTCTATCAAGAAACACGACTCAGCACCACGTCACAAGAAAAATGCAAGGGTCATCAAACTGACCTTCAAAAACACAATATACCACTGTGGCTACTAACAACACCTCTCAGGGTAAGGGACATTCCCAAACACTGCCTACGCTCAAACTTTCTAGCACACCTTTGGCCAGAGATTATTATGCTCTTGTCAACTATGTTCTCGTCCACTATGTTTCTGTTCATACCCAATCTCAGGGCACACGGCTAATGACATAACATGGCTCATGACGTACATAATCCTCAACGCGCCTAAAATCACACATCATATCCATCCACAACAAACAACCTCTAAGGGTTTTAAACACTCTACCCTACTTATCCGTCAAACTACTGACGGCACGACACATAACGACAACTAACTATGGTCACCCCCAACTCACATGGGTACAACACACTCTAAACAATCAATGCTCATCTCACGAGCTTACACCCACTATAATCACTAACCACCGGGTCGCCTTTCCACAACCCACACCACCATCTTAGCCATACAGGCACAACTCAATAAGGATATCACCACACTCAACTAGGTTAAACTCAACTTAGCCTTCTAAAGCCAAGCTATACACTACTCACCACTTAATCACATCACATCAACACATATTCACATAACGAGGGAAAGCCTCAGAGCAACGCGACGATCCGGGCAACTAATTCAGATTTCTTATAGAAAGAACATTGACCAAATGCTTTTCTACTGTGAACCCCAAAGTAGTTGATCGGACGCCACATGGCATGCCACATCACCTTAAGACTTGATCCTTCATGCTCATATAAACACATAGCACGCGCAAGATAATTTAATCACAAATCCATGCAAGTACATAATTCATGTCGTGTAGTGGTGCCTAATCTCATTAAACAAGTCACACACTAAGCTCATCGTTACTTTCCATGGCTTCTAGGTATTCGAATTTAGAGCTCTGATACCATTTGTCACGACCCGAACCCTGGGTCCGTGAATTAAACCCCAAGGCATACCTCACATAAAATATATTCATTGATAATATCCCAAAACATAAAGCAAAATCCATTTACATATTCAGAAGATTTAAGCTAAAAGAACCAAGCTTCAAATTTTCATTTATAGAATCGCTAGAGAGTTGTAGAAACATACATTCAATTTCACATTATCATTTTAATTACATTGACTTTCTTAAAATTATGTACAAACAAAACGTAAACAAAAGAAATGCTAGGTCCAACCACTAGCCCTTCCCAAAATGCGTCCATAGCCTAGATATCTTCGCTGTTCCTCAGAACCTGAAATGGTTCAACATACATACATGAGTCGAAGCTCGTAGGATATAAATTAACTCAAATGTAATGCATGATTTGTGAGGTGTGATGGGTGTAATCGAAGTTAAAATGCAAGTTCACAAAGTCGTTAGTTATGCACCCGCACATACCCACGCATACGAGTTTATCCCATTTACATCCATTCTTTATTTCATTACTCACATTCGTTGAGCTATTTTCAAGACATTCATTTCCTTCATATTATCCAAATTATCATTCCATTACCTGATTTTTCAAAAAAAACGTGTCACATTTTTATTACCTGATTTATCACAAAATTGTATCACATCTAATGAATCGGTATCTGGTGCAACTTATAGAAACCCCTCTCTATTAATTTTTAATAGGCTACACAAAGTCATTGGGTAATAGATATCTCTATAACTTATCACGATACAACACCACATTTCGGGAGCTATCCCATGGGCATGTGGTCCCCATCTTGTGCAAGTTTTCGGTCTTTCATCTCGGAGCTGTGCAAGTCCAACTTAATCCATACCAATTCATACAGTTCATTATTTGTTCATAACTTTCATTTTCACAAATTTGGGAGTCCAACCCACAACAGGTTTCTCTCCCAATCATTGCCACAAATTATTATTTCAATTCCAATTCCAAATTTTTCATTTTATTGTCAAGCCATAGGTGATTTTAGTATTTAATTTCTCTTTTTAGATCAATGCATCACAAATTTCAATTCACAATTTCTCATGAATCACATTTCACATTTCTTTCACCAATTTCATAAAGTACCAACAACACAAATTTTATTCATTTGAAATCATGCCGCTTAAAGAAATTGGAATACTCCCAACTTATGCACATATACAATCCATTTTTTCTTTCTAAAAACTTAGGATTATAAAGGATGACTATATCAAATCACAATTCACAAATACCCTTTATTGTTCTTTCAAAACCTTCTTTATATGTAGAAAATCCACTCTCATTGTAAAGTCCAACCGATTGACCCAACGCATGTATCAAAACCCAAATATAGATTTTTATAGGTGTATCCATGGCCCAAGGAACCAAAATTTGGATTAAAAGGTCCAATAACGATGAAAATAACCTTTCCTAAGACATTTAGTCAAAAATTGGTGAAAAACGGTTAAATTTTTTTGACTTACTCTCACTATTTTAATCATAACTTTTTTTACAAAAAGAATTTTATTGTGACATTGTCTCATTGAAAAGGAGACTTTCGGGACTTCAATTTGGGTACAAAAATGACCAAATTCGGGGTCCAGATGAGGGAGATATGATCAAATGAAATTAGCCCTGCACAGCCAGTCTGTTTGAACGGACAAAGGGATGCTCGAGCGCCCAAGCTCTCAGCCATGAGGCCGCTCGAGCGGATAGGGCTCTGCTCGAGTGCGTTGTCGGTCAAGAAACCCCCCGAACTTCCCCTATTTTGAGCTCCCAACCCCCAAAACACATGAACACTCATAATCTTACTTCAAACCCTTATTTCCATCCCAAAAACATTGGATTTAAGTCTCATAAACCCTTTTTATGCAATAATTTCCCAAAATCATCGTTTATCATTTCTCAAAAACTCCAATTTTCATGAAAATCTAACTTAACTCACACATAACACTATCAATCCTTCAAATCATGCATGAAATCTACTATATTTTACTAATATAAACAAATTATCAACACAAACATATGAGAAAATCTAGATCCTATCTTAGATTGCACACAAGTTTGAGATTCAGCCAACTTCTCCCTCATAGGGTTTTGATGGTGAGAATTCTTGACTCTTGGAAGCTCAATCTCCCATCTCCTTACTCCAAAGCTTGATTTTTACCCCCTCTTGCTCCTAATCTAGCTTTAATTTTCAACTTGAGAGATGGAGGGTTAGGGTTTTCATATGGGGTTTAGGTTTTTCTCACTCGCTCTCTCTAGGGGAAGAAGAAGAAGAGAAGAGGGGAGGAGAAGAGAAAAGAAGAAAAAAATGGCTCTCTCTCTCTCTGTCTCTGTCTCTGTCTCTTTCTCACGCGGGTCATATATACATATATAAGATCCCAAAATTTCTCTTTGGTTCGAGATGATTCCAAACATTTTCCAATAGACCGCTCGAGCGACCCCCACTGCTCGAGCGGTGATCCTTGAACCTAAATTTCGGGAATTTGCCAAAAACTCATCTTAAACTTCCAACTCTGCTCACATTTTATTATTTCAAATTATCTATTAACACAACCAAAACAACATCATTCATTACCATATATCTCAATTTCATTTCACATATTATTAATTAAACCGTGGACAAGCAAAAATTTTATAGCACCCATGCCCTAAATTTAATTCGGTCTCTTCTCTTATCGAAAATATGAAAGAACAAAATAAACAGGTACCAGGTCCTTACAACCATGACAAAAAATTTGTCAAAAAAATATTAAACATTTAATAATTAATAAACTTTATGCAATCAAATATGCAAACATATTGACTATTGAAAGTCGAGATTTTTCAACTCTTAAAGATAGCATGGGTGACTCACCCTTCTTTACAATATATGTGATTGAGAAATTTGTGCAATAACTCACAAACACTCACATACAAAGATTTGATAATAAATGAACAAGGAAGTGAGTGATGTTTTTAGGCTAGATGTGTAAATGAACTTTTAATGATCATGAGAGGTTTTAAGCTTTCAATGCAGTTCAATAGAACAGTAATCAAGAATTTCAAAACTCTGAAATTTACTCCTTTTATAGCCCACTAAAGTAAATGACCGTTGGTGGTTGGTGAAGGCAATTAATGCTCTGAGCAAATTACCATTTGAACCAGCGCCCTTTTTGAAATCCATCGTAAAGCTTCTTGATGTCGACACAAGTTGGTCTTGGCCTTGGTTCTCGGACAAAAGTGTCGACTCATTCTTTATGAGGTGTCGACCCAACTGTTGGACTTTTAGCACCAACACCTTGGTGTCGACTCATAGTCAATTTGGTGTCGACCCTTTCATTTTTTCAGTTCTCCAGCTTGAAGCTTGGTGTCGACTCATATCTTTGTTGGTGTCAACTCAAGGCTTCATGTCTTCTATGGTGTCGACTCATGTTTTCGTTGGTGCCGACTCAATTGAGAGATTTTAGCTACTAAAATTTCGATGTCGACACGTGTTAACGTTGGTGTCGATCTAAATCGAAAGACTTTGGCTACTGAAAAATTGGTGTCGACACTAGTTAGCTTTGGTGTCAACCCAGCCAAACGACTTTGGTTATTGGAATGTTAGTGTCGACCCTTGTCTTTTTTGGTGTCGACCCAAACTTCTTGTTATCTGGAGGATACCTTTGGTGATAACTCATCTATTCTCTGGTGTCGACACAAGTTAAGAGGTATTCGAAGAGATACTTGGTGTTAACTCATATCATCGTTGGTGTCGACACAAGTAGGTCAAAGTCTGGGGGATTGCTTGGTGTCTTGATGTTGACCCATTGCATCTTTGGTGTCGACACAGCTTGGGTGTTGCCCGAATGGTGTCTAGGTGTTGATTCATTTCATCTTTGGTGTCAACATGAGAATCAAAAAGTTCGAAGGATCACTTGGTGTTGACCCATGTGTGCATTGATGTCGACACAAGTTGATTTTTGTCAAGGTGCTAAAGTGTCGACTCATGCATATGTTGGTGTCAACTCAACTTGTTCTTCGGTCCTTGACTTGGTGTCGACACAAGTTGTAGGTGGTCTCGACTCAACTTGAATTCCGATCCAATACTGAAGGTGTCGACACGATCGATTATTGGTGTAGACACAAATATGTTCTCGTGAAACGTCTCAAGAGAAGTGTTAGAGGTGTCGACCCTAAATCTTAATGGTGTCGACATACTTGAGTTTGTCAAGCGTGCTTTACCTGTAAATGTCAACCCAAAAGCTAATTTGTGTTGACACAAAAGTTATGTACAAGAACACTGAGTGTAAACTCATTTAGCACTAAGTGTCAGCACAAATGACATAAGGTATCAACTTATTAGTGTAGTGTTGACTCAACCTTTTTGAAAAATATTTAATTTAATATCTTTTTAAACATTAATTAGAAAATATATTTTAATAAAATCATCAAAATCATATAAAAATGCCATTGGGGTAACAGAACCTTTAATTTGGTCTTCTGTGTATAAGCTGAACTCTATACATCACATTAAATACTATATAAAATAAATGGACACTCATACACAATATTAAATAAATAATGAAACGCATACATTATTTATTAAGATTCTCGTAAAATAGAAAAATTAAATTTATTAATAAATAAATTAAATACTAAAATAAAAAATCATAATTTTTAGTATACAACCCTAACACTTTCTGCTTCAGCATGAGGAGCCCTATGATAGGCTCCACAATTTTGGGTAGGCGTAGGAGGAGGAAAACGTCGATCGCCCACTCGCAAGTTCTTCGAGGGGAGCCAAGACGACACCAATTCTGATGAGCGAATCGAACTCATAGCTAAAAAGGTGCTAAAGAAAGCTACTCATCTTCTGCTGTTATGGGATGATCATCCAGCATGCGACAGTACATGGTACCCGATGAAGATGGGATAAGGGGCAGAATCTCACCACTTGGGCATAGCAACAGTAAAGCAGGTCGGAACGAGATCGACACCCACATCTATAACAGAGGGTGAAAAAAGGGCGAAGGAAGAGCAAAACAAAGAGAGAATTTGGCATCCAAGATGGTAAGAGTCGAAGGAACCAATGATATTGAAACCGTTAGGGTAGTATACTAAAAATTATAGTTTGAATTTTGGTATTTAATTTTATTTATTAATAAAATTATTTTTCTATTTTATGAGAATCTTAATGAGTAAATATATGCATTTTATTATTTATTTAATGTTGTGCATGCGTGTCTTTTATTCTATATAGTATTTAATCTGCTGTGTAGAGTTTGACTTACACACAGAAGACCAAATTATCGATTTTTAATTTACAGTCTCAGATGGAATTGGGCACATGATTGGTATGATTGTAACACAATATTTTAGTAGATCTGTCTTGATTACAGAGAATGGTAATTGTTTGGCAAGACACATTGTGCTAGTATACATTGTGTGTATTGAATATGACTGCGTTGGGGTAATTAATTTTATACTGATAATATAAATTAATTAATACCCATGGTTATTATGAGTGCATATACTCTTAATTTTGAAATAATTATTATATACATATACTTAATGTTAGTTATTTTGACTCGTTAGAGGGTGCGATTTTTTACGGGTCAATAATCCCGATAACTAAAGATGCTTGATAACTGAAGGTGTTTGAACCAGCTTACGTACAATTCAACTAATCGTCATTGAATTGATTTAAGTTCGTTTCTTCAAATGAACAAATCAAACTTGTGAACACATTTTTGAAGCACGACAAGCCTTCAGTTAACGTAAAAAAACATTTGTTATGCTCCATATTTGGCTCATTTCTTAAGCACAATATTTGGCTCAATAAACTCAATTTTACTAGTCAAAATTATAAGTTTAAGTTGTGGCAAATATTTGTAACATCCAAGTTGAACGCAAAAAGTGGTTAGAAAAACATGGCCTCGTTTGTTAGTTGGCTTAAAGTTAGGTTTTTGATTTTTTGCTTAAAATCCAAAAAGTCTCATTTTCTAACTCAAAGACTTTTAGCTTTTTTTCTTTTTACATAATTTTTTTATATATTTAAAAATATTATAATATTTATTATATAAATGTATTTTTTTTATAAAAATTATATATTTAAAATCTATTCGTCAAAATCTATCAAATAAGATTCATATTGAATATAAAATTATCTAAAAATAAATTTTTAAAAATTATAACAACTTTAAGAAAAAGTTTTTGCCTTTTGACTTTGTCTCTGTTTGGTTTCACTTAAAAGCTAATTTTCTTTTTTGTAAAAAAGTCAGCTTTTAAGTCATACTATTTGGTTTCCAAAAATATCAACTAATTTTTTTTTCATCTCTTAATATAAAAAAAAAGCCTATACACATCTTAAATACCCAAACTATTTTCGAACTAAAATTACTATAATATTATCAATTTGAAAGGTCAACCTTCTCACAAAAACAAAAAGGGTAAATTACAGTGACCTCCCATTAGGTTTAGTAAAATATCAACCACCACTCCTATAGTTTTTGAAATGTCATTAACCTCCCATCTGGTTTAGGTTTTGCATCAAATTAGTTCAACTGTTAAATTTTTGCTCAGCTATACCTTGTTTGGCACATTTTTTGAATAAATTTTTATGATCCAATCCGTTCATTACGTAGAACTCGTCGAGTTTGTTTAGCTTATAAAAATTTAGATTTATTCGATATCTGTAACTTAGTGATTGAATAAGATCTCTTAATAAATAAATAAATAAATATTATAATTTTAAAAATTATTGTTAAACAAATGTTACTCAATTACTTAGCTACAGGTATCAGATGAATCTGAATATTTAAATGTTAAACAAATTAGACGAGTTCTACATAATGAACGGATTGGATCATACAAATTTATTCAAAAAATACGCCAAACAAGGCACAGCTGAGAAAAAATTTAATAATTAGACTAATTTGATGCAAAACATAAACCAGATGGGCGGTTAATGATATTTCAGAAACTACAAGGGTGGTGGTTGATATTTTACTAAATCTCAGGGGAGGTCACTGTAATTTATCCAGCAAAAAAAGATGTGCCAATATTCGAAATACTACAACTTAAAAGTAAAAAATAAGAATATATTAGACATTCTAATAAAAAGCAAAAAAACAACTATAAAAAATTATCCCAAACACTCTAACTTTTTTCTATTCAACTTTTTTTATAAAAAAACTAATCATCTTAAAAGCTAATTTTTTTAAATATCCCAAATAGGGCCTTAAAGTCACTTTAAGCCTTTGATTTAAAGTCACTCTATAGTTCTTCCAAATAAATTTTCGACATTTTAAACTTAAAGTGACTTTAAATAAAAAAATCTAACTTAAACTTAAGTTGACAAACAAGGCCATTATGAACATTCGAAATGATATAGAATTAAAGCAAGTTTTCGCAATAATTATAATGGGAAAAAGAAAGGCTGCTTGTAAATTTTGTGCTCATTTTACCATTCTCATTAACGACGGGAGAGACCAAATAAGGTGGATGTCTTGAATCCTAGGATGACATTAGTAATCACTTAATATAATTATATAAAATAATTTATATAATTTCTTTGTTTTCGATTGTAATCAAATGCACTCTCAACCTTTAATGCAAATTAATAAGGCATTTTTAAATATAGCTGAATGTATTTTCTTTCTCCCGTTTAAGAGAAATTATGTGAATAATAATTTTAAATTAGTGGATCTCTAGTAATATTTTAAATTCAAAGATAAGTAATTTTGATCAACCACAAGATGACACGTGTTTTTTGCTAAATTAAAAAATTTCCAAAAAATACAAAACACTAGGTGTTTGTTTGGTAACTTGGTTTTAAGTCGATTTTTTAGTTTTAAATTACTTTAAATTAAAAAGTTAAAAATTTATTTAGTTAAAAAACTAGTAATTTTTAAGTCACCAAATAGCTAAATAAGTCAGATGTAAAATTTTAAAATTGTCTTTCAGCTTAAATGAGGTTTGGTCTAACTTTTTTTGTAGACTTTTTCGTATTTTGGATTTTTTGTTAAAAAATAAACTTAAAAAATGTTGAAAAAGTCAACTAATTACAACAGAAGATCAAACAAGTATGCTTTTAAGCGAAAAGTTTTTAAAAAAAACTTGACCAAATATAGGCTTAACTGAAAATTATTATCAAAAAATCAAAATGTAAGTAGGGTGAAAGCTTGAAGTTGAAAAACGAGACTTTTTAGCTTTTCGGGTTTTAAGCAAAAAAATCAAAAGCCAAAAAAATCAGCTTTAAACCAATTTTCCAAATAGGGCTTAATGCCTTCACCTACACTTGCCAATATTGTGAAGCTGTAGTTTCAGTGCATTTAATGCTCTTCTCTCTCTCTCTCTCTCTCCTCACCATCGCCATCACATCTCATTCAGGCCTCCTCCAATAACCCTCCTCAACTAACCTTCAATAGCCCATCAATCTTTCATAAGAACTTCTTTTTCCCACTTCATCTTCACTCTCCAAACCTAATAGAGGGAAAAAAAAGAATTAGCCCTTTGATTTTTAAGTGTTTTCTATAAATGAACTTAAGAAGATTTTCAAAAATCAAAATTTTGATTTTTCAAAGGTCAGTCGACTGAGGCCACTTAGCCAATCAACTGAAGGGTTCTGCCAAACTTGGTTTTTCGATGGAAGGAAGTTCAGTCGACTGAACATCCTTAGTCAGTCGACTGAGTGGGTAAATTTTTGAAATTTGGCTGAAACGGCTAATTTGAAACTTCCTTATTTAGCGAATGGCTAGTACAGATTTTTGGCCTATAAATACAGCCCTTGAGGACGGTCAAAGGCACCAACAAGGTTTGCATTCCATTCTCTCTTGTGCTTACATTTTGTGCTCCAAAATCTCTTATTCTCTTGCTTATTTTTGAGAGAAAAATCATAGAATTCTCTTTTGAGCTTCGAGAAATATTTCTTTGAGAGTGAACTAGTGTGCTTTAAAGTTTGTAGTCATTTGCTCATTAAGGAGCTTTTCTTTGTACATCATCCATTTCATTCACATTGTAATTGAGGCTAGGTTTGAGCTTTGTTCAAGTGAGGGGATTCACTTGGTGATTGAAGAGCTAGGGTGCTTTTGGTGTAAGGGCTTCTCCGCTTGATAAAGGAGAGAGGCGTATTCGCCTTAAGGAGGGATTAGTGAAATCCTTAAAGCGGTGTGCTTGAGGTAAGGACGTATGCCGTAGCGCCGAACCTTGTAAAAATCTTGGTTTTGTTCTCTATTCTCTTAAAACTCTTTACTTTCGCATTTGGTTAATTATTATTGTTCATTTCTTATATTAGATATATTGTGAATAAAAATGGATTAATAATTATTAGCTTTTGTAATTGGAATATTTAAAATTAAATAATAAAAATTATTAAAAAAATCCAATTCTCCCTCCTTTTGGGATTGCACCGCACTCACAGTGGATGGGTTTTGCGTTTATGGGATTCTAGAGGGCATAGCTTCTCAGATTTTTTGTTGGGGAAGGAGCTTGAACTTTGAGGAAGAAATCATCTCTGTGGTGCATTCAGGTCATGTCAACGTGGACTTGGCTCTGAATGACCCGAAGCTTACGGTTGTGGGAGGGAGGTTTCACTCTTGCGGTGTCAGGAGCTATGACCGTGGGGTGGCTTGTTGGGGCTACAGTGTGGAAAGCAGAACTCCACCTTCCATTGGAAATAGGCTTTATGAGATTGTAGCTAGGGATTATTTCACGTGTGGAGTCCTTGCTGAGAGGTCTCTACTTCCTGTTTGTTGGGGTGCCGAGTTCCCCTCTTCTTTACCAATGGATGTTTCTCCTGGGCTCTGCAAGCATGAACCTTGTGGGCCCAGTTTCTGTGCGTTCAACAATTGAACTGCTTCTTGCAAGGTTCCCAACTCCCACATATGCTTGCCCTGCACCAATGGTTGCCCCACTGAAACGTACCAAAAACCCGGATGCACCTCAATGTCTGATTGGCTGTGTGAATTTAACTGTTCAAGTTGTGTTTTCGCTGAATGCTACTCAAACTACTCGTATTCTAATGCGGTTTCTAGAAAGAAGAATGGAAGGTTTTGGTCATTCCAATTGCCAGTAGCTGTTACAGAGATTGACTTTCTTGTGTTCTTGGTAAGCCTCGTGTCTTTGATCGTAATTTTTTATGTTCGCTACAAGTTAAGGAACCGCAGGTGCTCAGCTAGTGACATGAAATCCCAGATAAACAACAAGAATGGTTCTTCTTTCCTAAAGGATAGTTGTAAAATTCGGCCTGACTTGGATGATCCTAAAATTAGAAGGACTCAAAGCTTTACTTATGAGGAGCTTGAGAGAGCCACTGGTGGGTTTAAAGTAGAATCCCAAGTTGAAAGGGAAGTTTTTCTTGTGTCTTTAAAGGGGTCTTCAAGGATGGGACTGTAGTAGTAAAAAGGGCTATAATGTCCCCTGACATGAAGAACTCAAAGGAGTTCCACACTGAACTTGACCTTCTCTGCAGATTAAATCATGCCTATTTGCTCAATTTGCTCGGCTATTGCAAAGAAGGGGGTGAGAGGCTTCTAGTTTACGAGTTCAAGGCTAATGGGTCATTGCATCAACAACTTCACGGTAAGAACAAGGCCTCAAAGGAGCAGCTAGATTGGGTGAGGAGGGTTACTATTGCGGTCTAAGCAGCCTGGGGGATTGAATACTTGCACGGTTATGCTTACCCACCCATGATTCATCGTGACATTAAATCCTCAAACATTCTCATTGATGAAGAGCACAATGCTCGTCTAGCTGATTTCGGTCTGTCTTTATTGGGACCTGCCAATAGTAGCTCCCCACTGGTAGAGCTACCTACAGGGACTCTCGGCTATCTTAATCCCAAGTACTATAGGCTTCACTACCTTACAACCAAATTCGATGTTTACAGTTTTGGTGTCATACTTTTGGAGATTCTGAGTGGTAGGAAAGCAATTGATATGCAATTTGAGGAAGGAAATATTGTTGAATGGGTGGTTCCTTTAATCAAGGTTGAAGACATACAAGCAATTTTAGATCCGATTTCGATTTTGAAGTCGTCACCTGACATTGAAACCCTGAATATGATTGCAAATGTTGCTTGTAAGTGTGTCAAAATGAGAGGGAAAGAGAGACCATCAATGGACAGTGACAACATCTTTGGAACAGGCACTCGCATTATTGATGGGTAGCTCGAGTAATGATCAACCCATTTTGCCCACTAAGGTGGTCCTAGGGAGTAGTAGATTACACAAGAAGTCTCAAAGATCTTTAAATCAGTCAGTCTCGGAAACTAATGGGGCAGAAATCGAAGATCAAAGGTTCGAGTTCAGAGCTCCTTCATGGATTACTTTTTTGAGTGTTACTTCTTCTCATAGGAGGAAGTCCTCAGTCTCAGAAGCAGATGTTGATGTAAAGAACACAGTACTTAGAAATTTAGGCAATGGAGGAAGTGCCAAAGAATGAAGAAAATCCCTCATGAGGGTAAGACTGATCGATCGGTCTGGGGATAAATTGATCGATTTGAAGCAGCTCGTACCAGTTTGTGCAGACTATAAGAAAAGCTGTGAATCAGCCTTTGCGGGAACACATCTTTAATTGCTGCTAGGGTTTGCAGTAGTGGCAATTCTTTTGTGTTTTTGTGGTTTCTTCTGTTTTCTCTCCCAATAACTCTTTTTCCTTCGTAACTTTCAAGAATATAGTGAAAGTATGTGATCCCGTGGACGTAGGCACATCTTGTCAAATCACGTAAACCTCCGTGTGTGATTATGTTATTGTCTCTTCCTATCTTTCTTCCTTCTTTATTCTTATTCCGTGGATTGTGCGTTCTTTAGTTGATCTTGGGCAGAATTAGTGATAACTTTCTAATCCCCAACAACTGGTATTAGAGCTCTGGATTAGGAGGTTGAAGAACACACATGTCAGAAGAAGGAAGATCGACTAGAATTGAGAAGTTCGATGGTTCGGACTTTGGCTATTGGAGAATGCAGATAAAAGACTATTTGTATGAGAAGAAGTTACACTTACCGCTCTTGGGATCCAAATCGGAGGGCATGAAGGATGAGGAATGGGCTTCGCTTGACAAACAAGTGCTGGGAGTCATCAGGTTGATGTTGTCCCGGTTAGTGGCCCACAACGTAATCAAGGAAAAGATAACTGCTAATATGATGGCAGCGACGTTGTACAAATAGTGATATGAGAAGAGGGAGAAAAACAATGTTTGAGACTGGACAGATCAGAGGTCATATGATGAGATAAACCAAAATTAAATATTCAAGTAGCAGGTAAAATACATGTGAAATAAGAACTACACAAACCTAGATGAGAGGTTGTCATAGCAAAAGCAGGTGGTTGAGTCTCAGATAATGCAAGTCTAGTATAAAGCTGCTAAAAGACAACCAAAACGTCCATAAGGTATAAAGAGGAAGTCCAATAACCTAAAGTAGAAACTTGTTACTATGAGAGACCAACAAATCAAGAAACAACAAAAAAGAAAAAAAATCCAGAACTAACCACCGATGAAGAGAGATCTAGATAACTAACCCATATAGATTTAGAAAATTAACCCATTGGTGTAAAACACAAGAAAGCCAATAACGAAGAGAACCGAATAACCAAAACAAGGGCACAGAGCTAAGTGGAGGTTCAACGAAAGTCGTTGAAGGCAAATGATGGTCAACCGGTGTTGCCGGTGGCCAATAAAGTTCCGACAAAGGTTGTTTGGGCCAACAAAGGTTAGATCAGGTTGCCATGTGGCCAAGGGAACCTCATACAAATTTGAAACTTCAAAAATCTAAGGTCACGGAGCCAAATAGAGGTCTAATAAAGGTCATTAGAGTCAAACAATAATCAGTCGACGTCGTTGGTGACCGATGAAGGTCCGACAAGGTCATTTGGTCTAGCAAAGATCGGATTGGGTTGCAATGTATCTAGGAACAGGGGTCTGAAAAGGAGATCACGACTTATCAATAACAGGCGAAAATAAGGAAAGTCAAACGAAGCCAAACAAAGGTCATCGAAGTTAAACGATGCTCAGTCGATGTCATCAGTGGCAAATGAAGGTTCAACGAGGTCGTTTGGTCCAACAGATATCAGATCGGGGCGCAATTTAGTTAAGAACATAGGTTAGAGAAGTAGATAGTGACTTGTCAATAAAGGGAGATCGACGAGTCAAAAGAAGCATTCTGGTATCTCATTCAAAGAGGTAAGGGAATGTTTGGTCAATTGGGGTTGGAGAAGGGTCAACGATGGTTTGCGGTGGTTCTTCGAGGCTTCTGTGATTCTTCGAGGCTTGCAGTGATTTTCTACGATGCTGTATTAGTTTAATAGAGGTGCGATGGTGGGCAGTTGGGGTTCCAAATTTTGGCAAGTAGCTAGCTTTGATACCATGATTGAAAATAGAAGAGAACAATATATTATTCCAATAATTAAAAAAAAAAGATTCGGAGAAGTAGATCGCGACTTGTCAATAGAAGGAGATCGACGAAGTCAGAAGAAGCATTCAGGCATCTCGTTCAATGAGGTAAGGGAACGTTTGGTCGACTGGGGTTGGAGAAGGGTCAACGGTGGTTTGCGGTGGTTCTTCAAGGCTTGCAGTGATTTGTTACGATGCTGTAATGGTGTAATAGAGGTACGATGGTGGGCAGTTGGGGTTTCAAATTTTGGCAAGTAGCTAGCTTTGATACCATGATTGAAAAGAGAAGAGAACAATATATTATTCCAATAATTAAAAAAAGGCTTAAACGCAAGAGTTGACTTACATCAATATATAAAATAAAACCCTAGTTAGTCTTAAGAATTGAATTACCCTTTAGCTAACATACTAATAGCTAACACAGAAAATAATATCTCATAATCTCACCAGAGGCCCCTAGAAGTCTTCATTGTGTTGAAGAGCCCAAACCACAAAGCCGATGAAAATGAAGGAACCGAAGCTTGCAATCCAAAGATCTCAGGTAAGAAGCTTCAAAAACACCCACGCATTACTTTTCCTGTTGTTGTCCTTGATCGACACCATCATCGACAGATCGAACTCGGTGTACGATAATGTGAAGTCATGTACTTTGACCTGTTTGCAATAATTGTCATGTCTCTAACCATCGTGTCGAATTTTTGCTCATTACATATATATTAAAAAGGGAAAGTCTAAGGTCACTACATATTGGTGGAGTTTGGCGTTGCTGAAGATTGTAGTTTAAACGTTTCAGTTGCTAATTTTAGAAACAAGTTATATTTTTTTCTAAACACTCATAATTTTGGATTGAGATCCTATCCATTTTCTAAAGATATAGAGACCTCTCAACTTCTGTCTAATAGTATTTAATGTGGATCCATCTTAATGATCTGAACCGTTCATATTATAAAAATTATCAGAAACAACATATATGCAAGAAATTAAATATCAAAAACTAAATAATTGGATCGCGTTAATTCTAAAATAATTGTATATGTATTTTCAAAATCATACTTATAAAGCAGTGTCTAAGGCTTCGAAAATTGCATAGCCGCCTTTAAATCTTGAGTTTCATGTCTTTCGGCTCAAGTACAAGAAGTTGTACCCCATGTTGGGGGATTTTTGGGCTATTCTCTGCTGTGCACCTCAAGACCTTGAGTTCTCACAACTCCTTTGGCTAGCTATTCGAAGATGTTGGCTGGGGTGCTATATCTTTCATTCAACACAGCGAACTACTAACCCACAAAGATTAAAAAACTTAACCTACTGGAGTAAAACACAAGAAATCTAATAACCAAGAGAACCGAATAACTAGAATAAGGTCATGGAGCCAAGCGGATGTCGAATGAAAGTCGTTGGAGGCAATCAGTGGTCAACTAATGTCTCTGGTGGCTGATGAAGGTTTGGTGAATGCTATTTGGGCCAACAAAGTTTAGATCGGGTCAGGATGTGGCCAAGGGAACCTCACACAGATCTAAAACTTCAAAAATCCATGGTCATAGAGCTAAATAGAGGTCTTATGAAGGTCGTCAAAGTCAAATGATGTTAGTTGATGTTGCCGGTGGCCGATGAAGGTCCAACGAGGGTTGTTTGGCCCAGTAGAGATCAGATCGAGTCGTGATGTAGCAAGGAACAAGGGTCAAAGAAGGAAATCGCGGCTTTTTAGTGAAAGATGGAGATCAACGAAGCCAAATGGAGCCAAATGGAGGTCCAACGAAGGTTGTTGGACTCAAACGATGCTTAGTTGATGTTGCTAGTGACCGATGAAGGTTCGACGAGGGTTGTTTGATCCAGCAATGATCGGATCGAATTGTAATGTAGCCAACAACATGGGTTGGGAAATTGAATCGTGATTTGTTAATAAGAGAAGGAGATTGGCGAAATGATAAGAAGTTGACATGGGTTGACGGTAGCTTGCAGTGGTTCTTCGTGACTTACGGTGGTTCTTTGAGGCTTGCGGTGGCTTGCTACAATGTTGTATTGATGTAGTAGAGATCTGATAGTGGGAATTTAGGGTTCCGATCAGATATTTTAGCAAGTAGCTGGCTCTGATACAATTATAGAAAAGAGGAGAGATAAAACAATCTATTTTTGCAATAATCAACAAAAAAAGGCTTAAACACAAGAGTTGAGTTACATAAGTATAAAGAAAAATTCTAATTAGTCTTAAGGACTAAACTACTCTTTTATCTAACCTATATATATTACTAAAATACCAAAAATAATTTCTCATAATCTCACAGTTGCAATGATTGTTATATGAGTTGAAAGAAAAACAATCCAGACGCATATGGTTCAATCAGCTTGGTGAACATCTTATTAAAGAGAGATGGAAATGATCTTATTTGTCAATGTGTTTTGAATCTTGTTTGGACTCTAATAAGTGAACGAAAATTGTTGGTTGTTCAAAGAATGAGTTTGAGATGAAGTATCGTGGGAAAACAAAATTTTGTCTCAATCTACAACTAGAGCATTTGTTAAGAAGAATTCTTATACATTAGTAAACATATTCGAGAAAAGTTCTAGAACACTTTTCTATGTATAAAGCCCATCTTTTGAGCACTCATATGGTTATTTGATTACTTGACATAAAAAATGATCAATTTCGTGCTGAAAAAGATGGTGAAGCACTTCTTGATGTTGAAGTTCCATATCTAAGTGCAATTGGTGCCTTTATGTATATTGTAAATTGCACAAGATCCGATATAATATTCTCTATAAACTTGTTTTCAAAATATGGTTATACAATAATTCAAAGAATTGGAATGGAGTTTAGCACACATCCAAGGAACAATGGGCATGGTTTGTTATATTCAAATGGATCAAAGTAACAATTAATTAGATATGTAGATGTTGACTACCTTTTGGATCCACATAATGCTTGTCACAAATAGGGTATGCATTTCCATATGGTGACAGTTATATCATGGCGATCTATTGAACAAACAATAAAACAAATAATCACTGCTCGTTCGAATCCCTTTGAGATATTGGAAAATAAATGAAGCAAGCCAAGAATAGATTTGGTTGTGGACAATGATCCAACATGTTCTTGAAAAATGTGGATTTTCCTCAATTAAAATACTCTAACCACTTTATATGAAAATAATGCAGCATAACATGTCTCACACATACCGAAGGAGGCTATATCAAAGATGACATGACTAAGCACATTTCACCAAAATTCTTTTATACGTACGAGTTAGCGATGATATTGATGCTAAACAGATACGCCTAAGTAACAATCTAAAAAGAAAATGAATGTAAGCAAGTAAATACCATTAAACCAAGTAACCACAGGTCATATTTTAATCATATTCCCATGATGATGTCAAGGATAGAGACCCTGATGAGGAGCTTGGACAAAACTCAAAAGTTATTAGCATCTATCTTTTACAAAACAATCCAACGAATATGTAGATTCAATCAATTTATATCTACATAAGAAATCGAGATGGCAGTGTAGTGGAATAGGGTATCGAAGACCGGTTTGGGTACTTTGTGAGTTGGAGCGAGAGAGATGGTGGATGTTCTGGTCAGTACTTCCACCATGTTTGTATCGAAGGGTGGAGGACGACTTGCTTCATCCCTTGTTGGGCAGTTTGGACTCTGGAGATGGCACCTCTCTTCCTCGAGTGAAGATGTGAAAATAAGGCACCCCCTATAAACAAGGGCAACATAGAATTTTGGACCGAACATTTGACACTTAGGATATTATCTCCAAATGACAATGCCTTGCCAAGCAGCTCATATATGGGACCCACGTGATATTATGCCCATTCCCACTAGCCAAATCCTTTAAACAAACAGCACCTAAGTGTTTTGATGAATCGCCCCCGTCACATGTCACTTCTTGGAATTTTTTTTTATTAAAAAAATGGTTTTCTTAAGAAATTGAAAAGTAAATCTGGTTTTATTTTTATGTCAAGGTTACTTGTCCATATTTTCTTCTTTTACTGATAAGAGTTGTCCTCTGTTTGTTATCTAGATTGGCAGATCCGAAAGGCGACTCATTTGAGGTAGAAGTGGCACGTTTTCCACTTCAGCAACCAGACTACATTTTCTAATGCAACGGTTGTGTAAAGTTTGAAATAGTTAAAGATTTGGTGAGTGAATCGAAATATGTATCTGGTGGAGTGTTTCATTTACTCGTGTTTGTTTTGTATGCTCTGCTTATCACTATATGGTGGAATGTATCATTCTGCTACAAAGAGCCCATTCTGTAATTTCCGTACCAAAATTTCTCCCCTTTGTGAAAATGTTACTTTGCGTTCTTCAGATAGATCTTCGATTTCCTTGAAATGACCATTTTTCTTTTGGAAGCTAAGCTATTGTTGTTAGGTTTGTTTCATTCCATAGTCTGAATGTGTTTTGTAAGAAAAAATTATTCGGAATAGACTTATAAGATGGAATTATTGCCAATTAAGTGGGTATCTCGTTTCTTCACTTTCCTAATAAATCTCATGTACCTAAACGATTTGATAATGGAAAAAACAAAGACAGTTGGTAAATAATATTGTGCTTTTAGACACTTGAATGGTATTTGACTATTGAGGTCAATGTTTGGTTGAATGACCAAATATACGGGATTAATGGTATATTCGAATTTGTTAGTAGTTAGTACCTGACATATTATAGATGTGATTAATAGTATAATTTTTTGTGTACTGAAAAGCGTTTGATTGAGAATAAAATAACTTATAGATGAGATTGAACGGTCCGGTTGGGCCATTTATAGGCTCAAGCAAGACTCATTTTGATGATTTAAACCATTTATTTTGTTGTCCTCAATGTGTAGATTATTCATGCATAAACTTAAATTGATTTAATATTATTAAGTGACTGAATAAATTGCGCTTATCTTAAAAAACGAACAGTAGCGCCCATTTACCGTTTATTTTTTCTAAAGTTGTTTTTCATTAAGGTATTTAATGATATTCAATCAGTTTAATTTTTGTATGAATTATCTAAATGTTAAAAAAAAAAAAAAATAAATCATTCAGATTATCAAAGTGTATTGAACTTGGGCTCGTAAAAGGCCTAACATGGTTGGTCCCTTTGATTTCACATTATTCACGTGAGATTAAGTATAGTAATACATACAAATACTCTTAAATGTTGATTTCACATTATTCATGTGAGATTTAGTAATAATGTATACAAATACTCTTGAATGGATCGTACCAAACCATAGATCTAGGAGCATTCACACTGACAGTTAGCTAAATTAACTAGCCAAACTGTCAAAATTTTATTAGCTAGCCACGGTTAGTTTAATACTCCAACAACGCTAGTTATTGTAGCTATTTTTTGTGTTTTTTTCAATACAATTATATATATATTTTTTAAAATGCATTCACAAATAATTCATGGGTAAGAAAATCATGCAAGAATTCCAAATGCACAAATATTCTAAAGTTACTTCTTCAACCAATTTTGTTAACATATAGCATGCACAAAAATATTTGCTGCAAAACAAATCGCTGCACAAATATTTTAAAGTTACTTTGTCCTTAAACCAAATTACAGCAATAAAATTCGTTAGGTGGATTGTGTTGTTTATCCTACAAGATAATATACAAAAATTGTACAAGGAGAAGAGTACCCAATACAGAACCAGTTTCATTGCTGCAATACAAT
>JAOTRH010442852.1:0-32402 GCA_034768845.1 Heliamphora exappendiculata
TTAAAGAATATTTATTTATAGGAAATGAAATATTAAAATCATCAAAATTAATTAATGAAGCATTTGTGCTAACAATATTTTTAGTAGAGAGAATTTATGTAACTTTGAAGAACGGTTAGTCTTTGTTTATATAGAGGTTTAAGATTGACTTGTTGAGGGTATTATGATAGGTTTGCACATTCATCATTAGCATATGTCATGATAGCTGTTGGATTAAGCCCTTAATTTCACATGGATTGAGTATGCTCTTGAACTCGATCACACCACTCTTATTAATAATTTTGAGCTTGGCTACATGACCCTCATTAATGTTGTTAACTTTAGCGAAGTTTTGATCTCGATTTTAATTTTGTTAACCTCGGGAGTTGTGGCTCAGGTAAACTCAACCCTAAATGTCATGCGCTTATGGGTCATGTAGTGCCCCGAGTTCATAACTATTAAAACCTCAACGGTTCACAAGAGAAAACCTAAAAAGAGAAGAGTATTTTATTCAAAAAAATCATGATTTGAAGTAAAAAGGTACTCAAAACGAAGTTTGAAGATTTTATGTAAACACCCCATAGGAAAATAGGTTTTAAAACCAAATGTACAAAAATGACCCAACAAGCCAGACCGTTCGATCGGTTAAAAGATCGCTTGAGCAGTCTCTCTGCAGTTGCAGTAATTTTTGCCTTAAAATAGAGAAACCGAGAGGTTCACATAACCGCTCAATAGATCGCTCGAGCAATCTATCAAGCGGTCCAACTCTGGACAGTATTCTCTATTTTAAACGACAACCAAAGAAGAAATAGAGACTTCCCACATCAAATAACTGGAAAAGAAACCCCTCATGATATCCATACCAAAAGATTTTAGAATAAGAAAGCATACAACCAAACCCGAACATCTTTTCATGTATACAGAAAATGTACTCATGGCCCTAAGGCCTTACAAAACGAATGCCCACACTATTGTATTGAATCAAATACAGTTACACGATATGTAATCCACAAAAGATATCTCTATATAAATGTAATTTATTTCCCAAAGCTTCCAAAAATGGTCCTTAAGATTTAAGCTTCTTACTCGACCACCTTATTTCCACTCTTATCTAAACTGTTGTTAAACAATATGAGCCGAAACTCGTAGAAAAAAATTAAAAAAAGAACATATGCATGGTATATGAGGATAGTTATGAGGGATGCACACATAAATTTGTTCAAAACCGATATCGTTTGTTCCAAGTCAAATTCCCAACGCATAACCAAGTTTTGTATAAAATAAGTGTTATTTAATATTCTGTAGTTTCAGTGAAATTAACTATTTTATCCAATCACCTGACCATTCTCATACAACTCAACACATTTTCACATTTCATCACTTTATCTATTTCTTCAATTAAGGTTTTACTAACCCAATTCCTTTGCAACACACACACGCACGCACACTTTGTTAATATTCCTTATATTCTACCATCTCGTGGTTTAAAAACATAGGAACCGACGCCGGACGAGCGTATAGACCTGCGTAACGTTACAATAAACCCAGCCACACAAGCCCTATGAAATAACGAGACGTTCTATACTCCGACATGACTAACATCCTTTTCTAATTGCTAGCCGGCAGGCAGAGAACTCAATTTGAGCAGTTTTTCGGTCTTTCACCATAGAACAACTCGTGCCCAACCTTAAACGATCCTTGGATATCGAAATCGGTCCCTTTTGATATATCAAATCACAAAACACATACACAAGTCCAACTCAAATGGTTTATCTCGCCAAACCCATATCCTTTCATGTTTTCCATTATTCACATTTTCAATCTTTAGAGCTCAACCCGAATTAACCCTCTACATGGTTTTAAATTCACTTATTTATCGATTTTACACAATAAAATCTAAATTTTTCACTTGACATCATCATGTGTCACATAAACTCGTGGAACAAGTAAATCATAAGTTATCACAATCCTCAATTTAAATAATAATCATATCAATTTCAACATACCAGTTCTTTAACCCCAAAATTTCCAAATTTTCATGGTTTATACCTAATTTCAAACTTTCGTCCATCATTTTCAAATCTAATCATATCCAACGGTGGTGGAAAGAGAAAATTATGTTAAATCATCCATAGATTTAAGATTTAGCTTTTATCAACATCAAACTCTAATCTAGGGCATTGTAATTACCTTTTTCATGCTTTTATGCTACAAATTCAATGATACAACACATATCATGTGAATATTCAAGAATAGTCTTAGACCCTACCTTTGGGATGCTAGATCCACAAGAAAAAGCCCTACCAAGCTATAGACACACAAGAAAAAGCTCTACCAAGCTATAGACACAAGGATCTCCAAACGAAAGGTGAGGATAATGCTCCCAACGCCTAGACTCGAACCTCCAATGAGCAAATAACTGAGATGGACGCATGAGGTCTCACTACGTGTAGCCAAGAAGCTCCAAGCAACCCCCAAAACTCAAACCCTAACTTCACATAAGCTTTAGAGAGGGAGAAGAGAAAAGAATGAGGGAACCAACCTAAAACTCGTAACTTATAGCTTCTGCCCGACACAGACCGCTCGATCGGGCTCAAGACTGGTTGAGCGGTCTTCGCGACTACACTGCTAGCTCAATTTTTAACAAGCATATCTCTTTCATCCAAACTCCAAATGGGGTCATTCTTGTGCTCAAATTGAGGCCCCGAAAGTCTACTTTCCAATGGTTCTAACTCCATACCAGAATTTATTTTATACAAAAAGATATGATCAAAATAGTAAAGATATGTCACTTTTTTTACACACTTTTCGCATATTTTTGTCCCGATCTTTTGGAACCTCATTTTCTTCATCGAACATATCTCAACATGCGTATCCAAGCTCAAATTACTCTCTAATGACTTACAAAAATCAAGATTTTATTTGTGCCCAAAATCAATAGTTAATCTTTCTTTAAAATAAAATGGGTCAGGTCACTACAGGCCAAATCCAATACGGGAGAACTGCCAGCTGAGCCTAAATGCTTCTTTGGGCTTGCCTTGTCCTAGAGGCCCAAAGAACAATTGAGGGCACGATTCGTCTTGAATTTAGCCCCTTATCAAGTATTAAGTGAGTTATTTTTATCTTTTATTTAATCAATAATGATAAGTCAGTATTATTTTACTAAGAGTATTTTTGGATGCATCATTGGGTGAGATACTATGTGTACTTGTTATTTAGTTGCATACCGATGCATCTCTTAACTGAGGCTAAATTTAAATAATAAAGATTAAAATTGAAATATTCATATAAACCCACTTTAAAATCCTCATAATGAGAAACAATGTTAAAACAAATAAAATGAAAGTTTGAGATAACCAACTAGGTGCATACAATAACTATTTGTGAGTGCACACTGTCACGCCCCAAATTTAGAGACATGATCTGTCGTAAATTACGAGTCTTGGTCTAATAGCCACGAATGCCTAAAAATTTAAAACAAATTCTACAAAACGTAAAAAGTTCGACGGCCACTGAAAACTTTAATAAAATGATTATTCAAATCGTAAACAATATATGTGGGACACAAATCGCCCACCATAATAATTAGATTGTCAAGCATTCAAACCATGAACAAAAATATTCACCATTAACATAATAATGTCTTAATAGATATGTAAAATGAACACTAAGAGGTCAGTAGTACCAAATCTTAAGACACAACAGAGTTCTCCACTCGTCTCTTTATTAATTACCTAATAATATTAAAAAAAATATCAACTGATAACTCGGTGAATGGCAATCATATATAGTATAATAAAGTTTTAAAATAGAAATAAAATACCTATAATTGAACATAATCGTGGTATATGATGAACGAGTATAAAAATCGTACGATATCACAAATTATATTTTCTCTTATCAAAATTCATATTATCAGTGTAATAAATAACTTTATAGGATCTCATAGTTAAAAATGAGTAATGAATATATCACATGTTATCATAAAAGCAATCAATTCCATAAGGATGATAACAAGATGATCATTTATAATTAGTGTGAATGATAAATAAAATAAGTATCTAGTGCCACATATAAATAAAATTCGGGACATTCTCGGCCAATTGGATCTAATATCGACCTTAAAGTTATCACAAGATGACGCCTGGATCTTTTTTTTAAGACAAACCAGTTTAAAATCACTCGAAATACCAAATTTTTTTCCTATAATCAACGAGTATTAGAGTCACCACGAGTATTAGAATCACCACGAGCGCAAGGCCGTGGCTTTTTTTCTAATGGGTAGAGTCATCTCTGTAGATGGTATATCCTTAGGCTTTCAGCATAGTTCCAAGATAGAAAATCATAAATTGCATCACAAAAAAGTATATGAAAAATTTCATGTAACAATTGAATATGCCAGAAACAATTTTTATGTCATGAAATTTACTCCAAATATTTATATGCTTTTATACAAAAAAAAAATTTTTTTTTTAATTTTTTAAAAATTATTTAAAAAGATGAATAATTTTAAAAAATACGTAACAAACTAAACCACTCACCTGATATCCAAATAACGTATTACGCATCGTAAATAAAATGATCTAAGAAATAGAAATCACCCAAAATTGTACCAAAAAAAAAAAAGAACTACAATTAACTTGCTTTCTATTCAAACAATATTTAAATACTAACTGAAATACTCTTTTTATATTTTAATTTAATTCTTCTTTAATGTATAATATTTAGTCTAGTCAAAATAATTAATCATCCCAAATTCTACTCAAATAATAACGTATTAAAATTATAATAACTGAATTAAGTTTCACCATTGATTTATTGTACAATTATTTAATTAGTATATATATATTGTTTTACTAAAATTTCTTTAATATTCTACAAAAAAAAAAAAAAAACTCAAGTAAGATAACCCTAAAATCAAATTCTACACATCACAAAACATAAGAATAAAATATTTTTTAAATTAAAATTTTATCCGTCAAAACTAAATATAATTACGGTGTATCCTAATAACTTGCAACTTACCGCACGGGATAACTACCAACCATTAAATAGTTATGGACAATCTGCCACAGCCAAGCGAAAAATAAAGCTTCTGTATTATTTTATTTATTTAATATTTAATATTTAATATTTAATGACATCAAATCATTAATTATTTTCATATACATTCAAATCATAATATACTAAAATTTGAAAATAATCAGGTTAAATTTTATTATTGATTTTATAAAATAATATATCCTTTTTAACTTATTATTATTTCACTTAAATTAAATTATTATTTTAAGATAATAATTTAAGCAAAATAATCCCAGAGTTAAATCCTATATGTGAAAAAAAACATAATAATAAATTTTTTTTACTAAAACGTCATTTGTTTAAACGTAGTTTAATTAAAGTGTACAAAAATAACGTAGACTTGTAACAAAGAATAAAAACTCTTCAATGGCAGCCAAGAGTGGCACTGCTTTTGGTCCAGACCGAAAATCTTCATTTATTTCTTTTAGTTGTTTTTTTAACTTCTAGAATATATTCAACTTTAATATTATTATTATTATTATTATTTTATTTTTATTCTTTTTTGTATATATTATTTCGTTTTATTCTTAAATAAACCAATAATATCATTATTTTTGTAGACTAATTGTTTAAGATTTTGGGGGTGTTATACACACAATAGAGTCTAAAATGACTATAATTAAACCTAAATTATCATAATTAAAATTAAAATTAAAATAATTAAAAAATGTGCATACAATAAAAATTTCTTATAAACGATATTACATGATATTTGAAAACTAATAAGCTTTCATTTGGCAATTGAATTTTTGGTTTTAAGTTGATTTTTTTGGCTTTATGCCACTTTAAGTCAAAAAGTCAAAAATTTTATTTGCTTGGAAAAATGGTAACTTTATGTTACCAAAAAAGCAAAATAAATTCAATGTAAAATTTTATGATTGCCTTCAGCCTAAATAAGTTGAGCTATGATTATTTGATTGAAATTTGTGTATTTTTATATATAGAAAGGTAAAATTAAAAATTATTATGAGAAAAATCAAAAAATTTAAAGACAAATAGACTAAAAGTTAGGATTTAAAAAATGAGACTTTTTAACTTTTTAAAATTTAAACCAAAAACAAAAAAATTAATTTTAAATCAGTTTAAAGCCACCAAATGAATGCTAAATAATTATCCCATGTTCTCATATAGTTATGACTTTATAAATACGTATAGATGTCGTGCCATCAACTTACGCATCATCTACATATTCAATTGTAGATAAAGAAACATTAAATTAGCGTTTGGTTAACCAACTAAAATCCTCTCTTCTCTCATTCTTTTTCTTTTCTCTTTTATCAGTAGATTTAGCCAACGGGAGAAGAATGAGTCAGCTCTCCTTCTGTCGTCCCAATTCTCTCTCTTGTGGTTTTCTCAGTACATAAATAAATTAAATTTTTTTGTATATGTGTTGTGTAAATCTGTTCCGACGGAATACTACGACAGTTAGATCTGTCATGCGTGTAATTTTTTAGCTAGATCTACTCTGAGTAGGGTGTTCCGGCCAGATCTCACTACTAGAAAATGGACTTTTTGCCTCGACATTTTTTGCATTGGCTAGGTTGCCGACAGAAAAAGTACCTTTTGCCTCATTCTTTTTTGCATCGGCTATTTCCTGACGTAAAATGTATTTTTTTTAGACGGTAGCCGTAGCCGACGCTAATAATTAAATAGCCGACGTAAAAAACTATTTTTTTTGAGACGGTAAACATGGCGGAAGCAAAAAGGAAGAATTGATTATTTGCGACAATAAATTAGCAATTGCAACAAACGTTGGTCGCAAAAAATGTGTTTTGCGTCGGCATTCCCCCGTCGCATAAACTTATAAACCAAACCAGGCAGTTTCATTGATCTCAAAACTAAAACAGCGTCGTTTTAGTTAGGCGGGAAACTGATAAGCCCTAGCTAGGCTCCCAAAACTTGTTGTCTGTCTCTCTCCCCTTACAATCGCAGCTACCATACTCCAAAACCAAACCCTACCATAACTTCCTCGCTCTCTGCCATCTCCCTCCGATCTGCGCCACCGCCGCACTTCATACTACCGTCTTGCCATCATTGAGTCTCCTTGCCACCGTGCCGCCGTGCCGCGTCTCTGTTCCCGGAGTTCTTTGTTCCTTTTTGCCGCGCCTCTCCTTGTCGCCGCCGCTGCGTCTTCTTACAGCCGTCGAGTCTCCTCCTGCTGTCGCACTGGTATGTTAAAGAATCATTTGTTTTTTCTGAAATCGCACTGTGTAAGGAAATCAAGATTTTCGAATTATTTTCTATGTATCCATATATTTATCTTTATTCTTTATGCATTTGTGTGCAAGTGTTTTGGAAAGCGTCTTCATTCCGTGACTTTGATTTTGTTGGTATTTGCTTGACCCTGAAACTTTCAACTCTTTCCGCGAACAAAATTGCGGTTTCTACGGTTGAAAACCATTTAAAGCATTTGGTTTCAAGCTGCCATTTCCTTTCTTTCTTTCTTTTTTTTCCTTAATTTCAAAACTCCGGTTCGTACTTATATGTGTTGGGTTTATTTGCTGAATTACCGTGGTAGGACTGTTGAATTTGGTGCCAATTCTTGATCGTAAGTGATAGAAACAATCAAATAGACTTGCACATGGCAAGATATCAGGCATAAATCAGAAACATCAGTTTCCTTTTCGTTTTCTCGAATTCACTTTGTTCTGTTAGGTAGGCTTGATTATCGATAGTAGTATGGTTCTTTATGCGCGTTGGCGCAATTCTTGGTGGATGCTGCAGGTTGAAACTGAAGGGTCTTTTTTTTCTTCTCCTTCTGGTTTTTCAAATTAGTTCACCTTAATGTTTAGATGTCTGATTATCATTCTTTATTAGTCAAAACGTAATGGTCTCACAATCTTAAGAGAATCAACTAACTGTTTGCAGTCAACATGAATCTTGTTTTGCAATGCTTTATTTTTAATGTGAAGCAAAATGTATTAGAAAGGGCAAACCAATGCATCTGATAAATATTTCCTTACTCTGAAGCATCCGCATACCCCTATAGTTGAAAACTTTACCCTATAGGTAGTTTATTATGATATGTAATATAATGTGCAAGTTAGTGGTAGGACAAAATCTGCATATCCGAGATTAAAATGGGTGCGTTTCAAAGTAATAAGGAGTATTAGAGGCAATGCTGGCCGTGCGTTGTAATATTTAGTTCAATAATAATTGAGGGAAGCACCAAGATATGTCCAATTTTTTGTGCTAAACTAGATTTAAGACCGTTTGGCAGTCGGATAGATACCGTAAAATCCCCAAAAACCACAAATGTGCAACTAACCCACACAACATTTTTGTTCTATTGGGCTTCTGATGGGCCTCCTAATGCATATAATACCATTGTTCATTGGATTACAAGCAATGCTAATCAGTGATCTATGCAATCTTTTCTACTCTTCAGTATTGTTCATGATCAGAACATTAGTGCAATTGGTACTAAATCTTCAATGTAGTCATTTAATTCTACAATAATTATTGTCAAAGTGGGATACTTGTTCTGGTGACAACAAAAAAACTGGGCTGCTAACATTAAGTAATAAACTATGGAAATTTATGTCATGGAACTGCCAGCATTGACACAATAAATAGAGGAGAAGAGGTAAAAAACATGATTTTTCCTTGCTTATGTGGATAAATATTGAATCTTCAAACCTGATACTCATGGTCCTGGAAAGAAGTTTTTGAAGTTTGTTTTGTTTTTGTTTTTGTTTTTTTTTTTTTGGGGTGGGGGGGTTCATAAACTCTTTTTAAGTGGCAGTTGCTGAAAGACTGACTTTGGAATCTTGTTTTGTGGAAGTCATTATGTCCACTTCAATCATGGACTATTCCACAGCAGATCCAACAATCTTCACAAAATGTGTTCTGCAACTACTTTGGTGGGGGGCTGGGCATGTGTAACTTGGATAGTTGGAGGAAAGCAGGCCCTTTGGATAGAGTTAGAACTTACATTAATCTGATATTATTATCCTCTTGGTATATATGCAAGCAAAGTTTGGTAAACAGAACTTACATTAGTTCTGTTTCTACTCAAGATTATTATTATTTGATATTATTAATATCCTCTTGGTATATATGCAAGCAAAGTTTGGTAAACAGAACTTACATTAGTTCTGTTTCTACTCAAGAATATTATTTTTTGATATTATTATCCTCTTGGTATATATGTCTAGAGGGTGAACTAGAGATTTAAAATAGAAATTTGACCCATCATTTTTTTCCTAGGGTTTTTTTAACATAAAAATTGGTGTCTCGCAATTTTTTTATTATTATTTATTTATATTGCTAAGCAAGGACTTTCCCCTCATGTGGAGCTTTAATTATTATTTAAATAGATCTCATTTAATCACAAACAAAAGAGAAAAAATTATTTATTTTTATTGTAGGTTTAATTATTATTCCCAAGAAATATACAATCTAATTCATCGATATACACCGATGTAAGATCAAGACAAGCGTGTGTCATTGTGAATGGAATAGAACCACCTACCTCTTAGAGAGGAATTGGAGGATAGGTTTCATGATGCATGCATAGAATTTTTTTATGAATGTGTAAGGTTGAATTAGACTAAGTAAATGTTGATGTGAATATGTTCAGAAAAACTTAAAGGAAGAAGAAGATGGATAAGAACTGGATTGATTTACCAACCCGCATGTCACTGGAATACGTGAATGGAATTGATTAGTTCCTTATATTTGCATACAGTAATAAAGCTGAAGGTTCATCGATCAGATGTCCATGTAGGTTCTGCTGTAACCGGTACAATCTGTCAAGTAACATTGTGCAGGAGCATCTTATTTCCAATGGATTTTTAAAGAAGTACAAAAATTGGATTTATCATGGGGAATCTTATGTTCCTTTGCATGGTAATAAAGAAAACCAAATATATGTAGATTCAGACATTAGGGATGATATGGTTCAATTGGTACACAGCTATAGGAATTTCACATGTGGGTACAAGTGTTGAGAATAATGAACCAACTGCAAGTGATCCACGAGAAGGGGCAAACGAAGAAACTACGAAGTATTTTAAACTTTTAGAAGACGCGCAGAGTGAATTGTATCCGGGCTGTACGAAATTCACCTCATTATCGTTTATGGTTTGACTTTTGCATATGAAGGTGCTCAATCAGTGGACAGACTAGTCTATTGACATGCTACTTCAGCTATTGAACGAGGCTTTTCCTGAGGGAGTGAAATTACCTAAGTCATACTACGAAGCCCAAAAGATCACTCAAGATTTGGGCTTCACGTATGAGACGTGAGATGCTTGTCCCAATAGTTATATGTTATTCAGGAATGAGGATGTAAGACTTGATAAATGCATCATATGCAACAAATCTAGATGGAAACATGAGAATGCTATATCGAATAATGGCAAAGTTGGTGAAAAATGGGTAGCTGCGAAACAAATGAGGTATTTTCTTTTGAAACCAAGGTTGTAGAGACTTTTTATGTCATCCAAAATGGAAAAGCTAATGAGATGGCATGAAGATGAACGAATTGATGATGGTGTGTTAAGGCATCCTGCTGACTCTTGTGCATGGAAAGATTTTAACCGTAGGCACACAAACTTTGCTAGTGATAGTCGTAATGTACGACTTGAGTTAGCAACTGATGGATTCAACCTATTTAGATCAATGAATATAATTCATAGCACTTGGCTTGTCGTGTTGATTCCATACAACTTACCACCATGGATGTGCACGAAACAATCATTTTTTATTCTCTCCATACTTATTGATGGGCTAAAAGGACCTGGTGACAGAATAGATGTGTATTTGCAGCCATTGATTGAAGAGTTGAAGAAATTTTGGAGTGAAGGTATACCCACATTTGATGCATCGAGTAATCACATGTTTCAACTGCATGCTGCTTTGTTGTGGACAATTAGTGATTTTCCTGCGTATGCCAACTTGTCAGGATGGAGTACAAAAGGTGAATATGTTTGTCCGTGTTGCAATATGCAAACTCAATCTTGTTAGTTAAAGCATGGTAAAAAATTTACCTATATGGGTCATCGTCGGTTCTTACTTGTTGGCCATAAATTCTGTAAAGATAAAGTATCATTTGATGGCAATCATGAATGGCGACTAAAACCTAAAATCTTATCTGGATCAGAGTTTCTTCGTAACTTGGAATTAGAAGGTATCTTGACCGAGTACAAAAAGAATGACCTTAAGAAGAGGAAGGAAAAAAAAGGAGTTGATGGCAAAAGAAGCCATAATTTGAAGAAAAATAGTATATTCGATGAGCTGTCATATTGGGAATACAATCTAATAAAGCACAACCTTGATGTGATGCATTTAGAAAAGAATGTGTGTGATAATATTTTATGGACGATACTAGGAGTTGTGGGAAAATCTAAAGATAATTTGAATGCTCTGTGTGATCTGCAAGAAATGAAGATTAGAACACCATTGCACTTACAGTTTAGAGGGCCCAATAAAGCTTATTTACCCCATGCACAATTCACAATGAGCAAGGATGAAAAAGATTTGTTCCTCAAAGTGCTTCACAAAGTTAGAGTTCCAGATGGTTATGCATCAAATATCTCGAGGCATGTGCGCTAAGAAGATAGAAGTATTTGGGGTCTTAAGAGCCACGACAATCATATTTTGATGCAACAACTGCTTCCTCTAGCTATAAGAAAATCTTCACCTAAAACTGTTATTGAGCTCCTAATTGAATTGTGCAATTTTTTTAGACAATTATGTTCTAAAGTGAATCCCACAACGGACTTGAAGTATATTCGAGACCGTATTACAGTAACAATTTGTCATCTAGAGAAAATATTTCCACCATCCTTTTTCGATATAATGGAGCACTTGCCCATACATTTAGCTGATGAAGCATTGATTGCCGGTGCAGTGCAGTTTCGGTGGATGTATCCGATTAAGAGGTTTCTTCTTACCTTGAAACAATATGTGCGTAATAGAGCTCTTCCAGAGGGTTCAATTGCAAAATGTTACTTGATGGAAGAATGCATGAATTTTTGTGCACAATATCTCCATGACGTGAAAACTAAATCCAATCGATTTAGGAGGGACTGGGATGGGGGTGACAACAGAGGCAGCTTTGTAGGAGAATGCACAACTTTTTATCTCAATAATAACGAAATGATTCAGACTCATCGATATGTCTTGTTCAACACAAGCTCAGTTGCATCTTTCACATGGTAAGTCATATCATGTAATCAATGAAATATATATTTTAGAATGATATGTTTATGATATTTACACGTTTTTTCACCCACATAGCAAGCACCTCGAAGTCATAAAGAGCATAATGCCTTGTGCAGACGATCATCAGTCCAGTTTGAGCATTTCAAAACATTCCACATCTGGTTCAAGGATAACGTATGTATTTAAGTATTTCACTTCTTTAAACATACATAGATTTATCTTTTGAATTTGTTACTTGTTTAATATATAGGTTCATACTTTACGAAGGACGAATAATGTCACGTTTTCTGAAGAAATCAGCCGATTAGCAGATGACCCTCATAATTTGGCAAGGAAGTCTAATGGCTATATAGTCAATGGATTTCGATTTCGTGTAAAGGAGATGGATGATGGAAAAACAACTCAAAATAGTGGTGTAGCTTTAAAGGCATATACCAAAAGTTATGCTAGTCGAAAGGATAACAATCCTCGTGTGGATGCGGTCTACTACTATGGACGGTTGGCTGATATTGTTGAAATTCAATACACTACTAATATCAAATTTATGATGTTTAAGTGTGATTGGATTGATAACAGTCGCAGAAAGAAAGAAGATGCCTTCAAATTCATGTTGGTTAACTTTAATCGTTTGTTGTATCGAGATAACTGTTCTACTAATGAACCTTTCATACTAGAATCGCAAGCAGAACAGGTTTGGTATGTTCCAGACCCTTTGAAAGAAGACTGGCAAGTTATTGTAAAGATGTCTCAGAGAGGTCTGTTTGATATGCATTCTGATGATGACCCTCAAGCTGAGCTCTATATGACCCAACAGTTGAAAGAAAATATGGTGGTTCGTGATGAAGAAATTTGTTGGGTTAGAGAAACAATATAATAATCTACTCTCCGAAGTTCTAGAAGACCTACGAACAACTGAGGTTCGAGATCGCATATTTCATCAAGTGTTAGGAAAGGATGGACATGGATACTGTAGGACTTATGGAAGTGCAGTGCCTCCGAGCATGGTGTACCAATCGGTTAGTGGTCCATCTCAATTCATTAAAAATTGCTCTTCAACGGTTGAAGAGAGTACTCAACAGGTGAGAGAGGCCATGAGAGAGGAATTCAATACACAAATCGAGCAACTGAAGGCTTAGATTAATTTATTGGTGTCCCAGAGTACAAATGGCTCTAGACAGGTGGAGTTAAAAAAAAATTATATTTATTGTTTATGCATTCTTTTACATACACTCATGCATACAAGATGACATTCATCATATTGTAGGTTCCAAATGCATCTAATGGACATCGAATATTTAGAGAGTCTGTGGGAGATGATATCTTCAATAGTGAGCAACTGGGTTCTCCTCTTTCGCCACCTTCTCCACTACTTAATGAGCAACATGTATCTTTTATATATATGCAACATAAATATACACAATCACACATACGGTTGAGGTTAGGGGTGATCCTACTGAATCCTCTTAGTGGTATTAAGAGGTTGAGGGTAAGCCTATTGAAAACCTGAATATGTTATGTTTTTGTATGGTTTGATAGTAGAGGTTATGAGTGAGCCGATTAAAAACCCAATTATATTGGCTTCTTTTTTAAATATTCATATTCTAAATCACCCAATTCAAAATCTTGATCCAGTGTATCCATTAACAGGTAGAAGAACAATATACACCGTTTGAAAGTGAGTTTGCATTGATTAATATACACAATTGGCACATATTTGATGATAGATAATAAAAACACCATTTGAAAAAATGTTAAATTTTTGCATCAAAATGGAATCATCATTCTTTATTAATTAATTTTTCTTGTGTGATCTTTTAAGATTATCATAGAAGTTTTAGCAGTAAAAATTTTAGAAAGAAATGAATATATTATGATAGCATTTCTCTAAATGTTGTGTTATTGAATGTTTTAGGTGAAGACACTGTGAAATAAATTAAAAAATATGAAAACTTTAATTGTTACTATTGTTAATATTTTTTACAATAGCTCATTTTATATTGTTCACATTTCATGCACATATAACAAAATTTTGAAAAAATTATATTTATACTTGTAGGTAGGGATACAAGTTGACTTGTTTAATCATGGTATTCCAAAACATGATTTGGCCGAGGGATTTTTGATTACTAAGGACCTATTGTATGAATTAGACGGAGTACCATTGGGTCCAGGTTATTGTCAAGTATTTATTCAAAAAGCAACAAAATCTAATGCCCGTTTAGAAAGGCCTCGCAAAGGGATTAATACAATTGGAGAAGCTGTTGGCCGACATGTTGCCTGAAAATATTGTGATGTGTGTTGCAACTTAATTTTATTAGTTTATATATATATACGTGTATTGTTTGATTTAAATACTTATTATGTTTTAAAATGATTTTAATTGATTTTCAGGTGTTAGAGAAGGAAAAAGATTAAGTGATTGTGGAGCAAAACAATTAGCAATGGAGAAAGATTTATTTGGGATTCTACTTGTTGAAACAAGATTTATTTTAAGTTGTACTTGCTGAAACTTAAATATTGGTTTGAGATTTATTTGGTGCACTTTTTAATATGTTTTGATTTGTATTTGATAAATGTGTACTTTTAAATATTTTGATATGTGATTGAACAGATATGAATATTGTTATAAAGACATTGTTATAGATAAATGAAAGAATGTATGGATGTAAATAGATGGACAAATTTTTATTTTTATTTTTATTTTTTGCATTGAAATTATTTCCGTCGCTAAAATTAATAGTATTTGCAGCAGACAAATATTATGAACACATGTTGCGTCGGAATTTTCCGTCGCAAAAGGAACACATTTGCAACGGAAGAAGACCGTAGCCAAAAAAATCTAGAGTTTTATATTTTTTGCGCCGGGAGTTACACCGTCGCAGAATGTTTTTTGCGACGGAAACTATGCGGTGGCAAATAAGTATATATTTAAAATAGTATTTGCGACGGCACTGAGCAGTCGCAAAAGCACGTTTGTAAATAGTATTTGCGTCGGCCCTTGCCGTCGCAAAAAGAAAACATGCCGTCGCTACCATTTGCGATGGCAAAAACATGTTTTTCAATAAGTATTTGCGTCGCAAATATGGCCGTCGCTAAAAGCATAAATTGCCGCTGGAAATGATTGCGACGGATACGTGCCGTCGCAAAAACCCTTTTGCGACCCGGACAATTATCTCCTCCATTTGCCGTCGCAATGCCGACGCAAATAACCTTTTGCAACAGAAAGAGTATTATTTGCAACAAAAATGAGCCGACGGAAAAACCTCATTTTCTTGTGTGTCTACTCCGTATGTTGGCTAAATCTGCTATGTGGTTATTCGTCCTTTCGTTTAGGCGAGTGTCTTACTCGTTTTCTTTTTGTATTTTTATTGTGTTGCGATCTGTCTCTCTTGTTTTATTTTATTTTTTTTTATTTTTCATGTTTGTTGGGTGTTTTTTGCACTTTTTTCTTGTATGGGGATTGTTTTTCCGTCAATAGTGTGAGTTTTTTTTCTTCTCACAATGAGAGTTTGGGGTATTTTTTGATCAGATCTGCAAGAGAAGTAGGGTGAAGATGCGATTGCCGCTTCTCTTTTAGTAGATGTCATTGACAAGTACTACATTTTGAGTTTCAACTGAATTTAGATATTTTTATGGCCTATTAAAAGTTTGAAAAAGACAATTGTGCCGATTTATCTTTTTTTAGCCTTTTGTGGTCCAAATATTGTACTCCTCTATTATTAATAAAAGAAAAAGGATGTTAATAAAAAAAATTATAGATAAATAACAACAAAACAAATAATAATAAGTTAATAAATTTGTAATCAAACTTCTCTAAGTTCTATTCTTTTTTTTTTTCTGGTCAACTCATCCAGCAGTTTGGAAAGTCAATGAGATATTAAGTATTAATAATTATTACGAAAAATATAATGTATCAGACTTGACTTTTATAATAGTTGATGTAAAAGTCGGGTAATACTTGTGGTTTTTTTATTTGCGTGCATATCATATGCATTTTCAATTGAATTTAAAATTTATATAATGAAAATCAAAATTAAAATAATTAAGAATTAAAATTAAAATAGCTGCATACGAATCTAAAATTTGTTGAGAGAAATATCACGCCATAAGAAATGCTCCGTGGTCCAGAAAATACATGTTTATTAACTTTCAAAGATTACAATAAATAAAATTTACAGAAAACGAAATTGCAGAAATAACATGAAGAGAATATGTAAATCGAATCCTGCAAACATAGTTTCCTTAAGAATGATTCACCGCCTACCAGAGGTGTTGTAGGTTTCTCTACCGGCGTCACTCTCCCAAGATAAAACAGTTGACCCGAACGTTGGAATACCACCAAAGATCGGCTACTCGAACGCACCTCGTCTGTCTTTTTCTCTCTCACAATAAATAATTGTAATTTGGTCTCTCTATCTCTTTCTCCTCTCCCTGTTTCTGGTTTTTCACACTTATTTTCTGTCCTATATCTTCAGAATACTAGAGGAGTACATATATAAAGAATTTCTCTCATAGAGAGTTACAACAGAAATGAAAAGGGACATCAATTGCCAATTGAATGGTCAATTGAATTGTCAATTGAATTTAAAAATCAATTCTAAGATAATGATCAATAATTTTAGAATAATGGCCAATTGAATTCACTATTTCTAACAAAATTATCATAACAAAAGCCAAAGTTAACATTGATTCGACAAAAAAGTTCAGAATGTTTAAATTGAAGATTCGATCAAAGTTTGTAAGTATATATTTTGTAACTATTCAATTGATAGTATTTGATTGTTTAAATTTGCATTAGTTTCGTAATTTTTTATTCAAAGATCAAAGTTTGTAAGTATATATTTTGTAACTATTCAATTGATAGTATTTGATTGGTTAGATTTGGATTAGTTCCGTAATTTTTTATTTAAATTAGGTTTTTCATGTTAAAAAAATTTTGCGTGTTGAATTTGTATAATTAATTCTTTATTTCTCATATTCTATGACATAGGTTAATGAAAAATTACACCTAAAATAATTTTTTTCACCAACAATGAAAAGAAAAACTGCAAGAACTTTTGTACAATAATAACAGAAGCAAAAATATGTTAAATTGAAAGCTAAAAAATGAGCATAAATCTAAATAAAGATTTAGAATATATAGACCTGAGAACAAATAAAAGGCATATTGAACACTGCATTAAAATTGTAGTCCTTTTTCATGTCACTCGACAAATTTAAATCTAAATAAAGATTAGAATGGCCCTGTATGGCTAACTTGCTTATAAGAAAGTTTGACCAAGATGATTGAAATTGACTTTTTCGTATTTAGTGAATTTTTTTTTATTATTTAGTCAAAATTTTATACTTTTTATACTTCTCTTATTGAGACAAATCGAAAAAGTAAAAAAATTTGATCAAAATATTAAAAAAATTTAAAAAAAGTGAAAATAAGAAAAAAAAATAAAAAAAGAAATAAACAAAATGTCAAATAAGTGAATAGTAAGATAAAATAAGCAAATAAGCAAGCCATGCCAAACGGGGCCAATATATAGACATGAGAACAAATAAAAAGCATGTCAAACACTGCATTAAACTATTTTCTTTTAACTTTCATGCTTATCGATCAAACTATTTTTTTCAACTTTCTAACATTTTTCTGCAAAAATCTTATCCTAATTAAACGAATACACACACAAAAAAAAAAAGCCCTTATTTTTTGCTTTCTGACCGCTGGCAGCTCAAGTTGATCAAAGTTTGGACGACTTTTAAGTAATATATATATTAATTAGGAGAGTCAATAATGTCGACCAATCACCAATTAATCTTTGTTAATTCAATATCAAAATAAAAAGTAATAATAAATTAGCAGAAATTATTTTTTATTCAGCAGTTTCGGATTATCATATTAGAATTATTAATGTTTGTGTTTTTATATAATCATATAGTAAAAATATTTTTACATAAAATAATAGTGATTCACTTTTTTTAGATAAGTAAGAAATAAAAATAAATAAATTACTTAATATATATTAAATATTTTTATTTATTAAAAATTTTAAAATACTATATAAATAATTACACAAATTAAAAGTACCTAATAATTTTTCCTAACTTAGGGCATCTCAACTCCCAAGTTTATTGAAATCATTCTGACCTAAGAGATGAGGAAATAGGGTCATTATTTATTGGGCCTTAGCACATGGAGATGGCTGTTGAAGCTTCCAGTCTTTTGTTAAGCCATGTTTGTGATCTTTAATAATTTTTTCTTTTTGCAAAAAAATTAAATATTATTTCACATTTTAAAAGAATTATTAACGTTTCTTACTTCTTATTAAAAAAAACCCTTATATACATTCCAAATAATGTATTTTCTTGGATGACATCATCACAATACCCTAAAAAACAATTAGTTATTCTTTCAAAAATAAATTTTTTTTATTAATATTTAAAATACTACAACTTAAAAACATAAAATAAAATCATACCAAACATTTTAACCAAAAACAAAATGCAAAAACCTCTAGACAAATGAATCATTTAACCTTAGATATTAGCAACCAACGCTCTCTTATATGTGGAATGAATCTTCATACCATTTAAAACAAATTAAAATTTGCTATAATCCCAATATTTTAACCATCCTTCGGCAATTTAACTTTAAGGTAAATTTTTTTATTTAAAGTCATTTTAAGTTTAAAAAATCAAAATTTTATTTGAGAAGTATGAGGTGGCTTTAAACCAAAGTCTTAAAGTAGCTTTAAGTCAAAAAATAAAAATTTTTTGCTTAAAGTTGTTATAATTTTTAAAAATTTATTTTTAAATAATTTTATATTTAATGTAAATATTGTTTGATAGATTTTGACGAGTACATTTTAAAAATATAATTTTTATAAAATATTAATTTGTATAATAAAAATTATAATATTTTTAAAAAATATAAAAAATTTGCGTAATAAGTAAAAAGACTAAAAGCTTTTAAGTTTAAAAATAAAGCTTTTTCATTTTTTAAATTTTAAGTAAAAAAAAAAAGTTAACTTAAAGTGGAACCAACCAAAAAAAAAAAAAGTCTACTAACTTTTAAAGGGACGAAAAAGACTTTTGACATCTAAATAAATCAGCATTTTCATCATTTTGACGTAATATCTGACCTTAAACCAAAATACACAAATTGTGATAAATACTTTGATGCATCTTTCAATGAAAAAAAAGAAAAAAGAAAAAAAAGCTCTTTTAAAAAAATAGCAACAAACCCAAAACAAACCACCACCGTGAGAAGCTGGATCTGCTGTGGACTAATCACACCTAGGGTATTGTGGGGATAAATTTGTTTATTCAGAGTTTTGAAATTTAATTGAAATTGTTTATTATGTTAAACTCATTAAACATGTAATTCTTATAAAAAATTAAATTAATAAAAAATTGTTAACCATATGATGCAATATATTTATTTGAAAATTTATTATCAAAATATTATAAATTAATTACTTTTTTCAAAATAAATATACTTTGATCAGATAAATAGTGATGTTCGATTGACTTGAATTTTTTATAAAAATTATCTACTCAATAAGTTAAACATAATAAACGATTTCAATTAAATTTTAAAATCTAAAATAAAAAAACTTAATCTCACAACACTCCTACTGAGATTAGCTTACAGTAGGTCCAAACTGCCCCAAAATATTATGAAAGATTATAATTATACCATTTAAAACAAAATAAAAATGTGCTCTTATCCCAACATCTTTGAACCGTTACTCTGCCACTTATGCATTTTAAAAACTTTGCAATGACTTAGCATTAATTGAACTTTAAGATAAAAATAAGATATTCAAAGATTGCCAGCTGTTAAATAATGGCTGAATAATTAAATTTTGGGAAACAAAAAGCCAATATTACAGTTATTACTATCATAATGATGCGGGCGTGACATCAACTCTCCCCATTTTATGCCTTAATTTCTTCTTTTTCTTTTTTTCTTTTTTTTGTGTGCAAAATTCTCCATTAATGACGCAATTAGCCCGTTGGCTCCAATTATAGCGTGCGTTTAGACTAAAAAGGTCCATTTTTTTAATTAAAAAAAATTGTTTTTGGTTTTTTCTTTAAAATTTTTTATTTTTTAAGATTTTTATTACGAGAAAAATCTAAAAAATATATTCGTAGGCTAAAATTGAAAAAAAAATCACTAAGAGTTCGTTTAACAATTGATTTTAAACTATTTTAAGTCAAAAATAGTTTAATTCGTTAAGCTAGAAAATGAATGACTTTTAAACTAAAGGCTTAAAATGACTTTACGTCAAAAGGTTAAAAAGCTTCGATTAAACTGTTATAATTTTTTAAAATTTATTTATAAATAATTTTATATTCAGTATGGATCTTGTTTGATAAATTTTGACAAGTAAATTTTAAAAATATAATTTTTATATAAAAAATAAGTGTGTATGATAAAAATTATGATATTTTTTAAAAAATATAAAAAAATTATGTAAAAAGAAAAAAAAACCCTAAAAATCTTTGAATTAGAAAATGAGATTTTTTAACTTTTTAGACTTTTAAGTAAAAAGACAAAAAATTAACTTTAAGCTGATTGCCAAACTAGGGCTAAATAAGAAGTTTTTTTGACTTATTTGATTTTTTAAAATTATTTGTTCAAAATTTTTACTTCTTAATTTCTTTTGAGAAAAGAAATCTCAAAAGTACGTCCACTTGCACTAATGCTCAAAATATTTACTAAAAATAAAAAAAATTATATAAAAAATTAGGTCAAATGCACTACTTAATTAGCAATTATTTGCTTGATATTCCCATTCAATAACATATCTAAAATATTTTAAATAAAATAATATTAATTTATTTTCATTAATTAAGTAAAATAATAATAATAACGACTTAACGTGCATCAATTTTTTTATTTGACTAATATATATATATATATGACACGTGCTGCTTTGAATATACTAATAATTTCTCTTAGACTAATAATTTTAGCTTAATTAATTAATATGCAGTTCGGACCTTATGTAATTATTTAATAATCTTGAAATATTATGTGATATTATTTATATAATATTTTTATTTAATAATGTAATAAAATTTATTATAGGAGTGAAATAATATTAATTTATTTTTATTAAAAGATAAAAATAAAAATAATTTAATTAATATATATAAAAAAATTATTTATTAAAATAAGAATGTGACCTCACTTAACAAGAAATATCGAATAATCTTTACTGCACCATATAAACAGTTTTAGTCTACATTCACGGTAGTATTTTTTATAATAATATAATATACGCATGTAATAAAATATTCAGTCATTTATTTAGATTGTGTTTAGATTAATTTTTAAAAATATTATTTTTAAAATTTTTAAATTTTAAAAAATAAATAAATATAAATAAATATAAAAAAAATTAACTTTAGTCAAATCAATAAATTTTTTTAAAGACTTTTACAAAAAAAAATTTCTAAAAAAAAAGCTAAGCCAATCATTATCTAAGTATTTATAAAGCATTATTGCTCTATAAATATTGAAAGGCCTTCTTCCCTCTCTTCCCCTATATATACTCTGTCAACGTTTGTTACCTTTCCCTCACCAAACAAAATTTCTAGAGAGAGAGAGAGAGAGAGACAGAAGCGAGCACAGACACTCTTCCAATGGCCACCAAAGTCTATATTGTGTATCCATTACTCTCTCTCCCTCTCCCTCTCCCTGTCTTCCTCCTTATGTATCTATTTGTACATATATTTATGTTTATACCCACATTCACACATGTTTTTTATATGTTTTTGTATTGGATTGTGTTTTTTTTAATGAACTTTTATGCTTTGATTATTGCTCTGTTCACTTTCTTTTGGTGCCTACACACTACTGCATTCCAAGATGAATCGATCGTGGGTTTCTGGGTTTTTATTTTCTTGATTCCTCGACTTCTACTGCATTTCAAGATGAACCGATCATGGGTTTCTGGCTTTAACTTTCTTGTTTTAGGTAATTAGGCTTTAACTTTCTTGATTTGACTTCTGTGTTTTTTATAATTCCAGATTTGTTTGATCTCCCAAATCTGTTGGTTTGATGATTAAGATTTTAGAGTCAGTTTCTTCTAATTTACTCTGTAAAGATTGTAGCATTACTTCTATGAATTCTATTACCATTCTTCACCAAAATCTTCTCTATGTTTATATATATATATATATATATATATATATATAGGTGTATATTAATGTATATCCATAGATAGACTCAATGGGGGCGAATGGGGCGGTTGTCTCTCCTAAATTTTGAAAAAACTCACTATTATAGTAGTATTAGTTTAGAATATTTTAAGATTACGTAGGTTCGTCTCTTTAAAAAAATTTTAAAAACTTAATATATGATCTCTTAAGAACTTATTAGTACAATTTGCTCTTTTTAAATTAAAATCCTTCCTCCATCCCTATATATATATATATATGTATAGTGGGGCGTATATAGACCCAGGTATCTCCCCAATGGATTTCTCGACATAAAAAAAGTGTGATTACATTTTGTTTTTGATATCTCAAGGATTTGATCTTCTTACTTTCCTAAATTTTGAGGCTATACCAAAGATAAATGTACACAGTTCTTTTTGGCAGTTTTTTTTTTTTTTTTCAATTACAAGAACATCATGCTAATTGCTAATCTAATGAGAGGGGGAGGGGTTGATGATAAATCTTATGCTCTATTTTACTTTTCTCTTCATTGGTAGCTCCAACATAGTAGTCAAAACTTAGTTCACTGATTTGGCTAAAAAGCGTTACGAGTCTTTTAGATGCAGTCCCTGAATAATTCAGGACAAAAAACGATGAAATTTTAACACGGTTTACCTTCGTGGTGGATCTTTGTATGTGAGGGATTAATACATAAAACTAGAAGAGAGAGCTTTGTGGATGATAGGATGAATTTTATTGTCTGTCCTTTTATAGAGCCTTTTTATGGAGGGTATTGTTGCTTGCCTCCTTCTTCTGCGATGCCGCGTTCAGCACCAGTTTTTGAGTGGTTATTGCCGTGGACCCAATATACATAGTGCTTACTGCCCAGCTGGTTTGTTTCCGTGACCAATTGTTTTCTTGGAAACTTTTTTTTCCCTCCTGATTTTCTGTTTTTATCCGATTTAATGAAAGCCGTCTTAAAAGTGGAACTGATGTTGCTCTTTTACATAGTGGCAGTGACATGTGACAGCAGTTTCTGCTATCTCCCATAATGTGGATACTGTTTATGCATTATAATAAAAAAGTCATCAACACTATGTTGCCTCAAGATAACATGTTCATATAGCCCAATCTTCAAATCAATAATATCCACGTAATCAAAATCAATTATCGCCTTGCTTTGAAGTAAAAGCTAATTATAGGAGATATCCCATTAATCTTTTATTTTTGAGCTTTGATTTGATGCATTCTGCTATGATTTGTTTGTGATTTTATTCGTTAATGAAGACATTTTATCGTTTGATGTAGTTACTACTCGATGTACGGACACGTTGAAAGACTGGCAGAAGAGATAAAGAAAGGAGCTGCATCTGTGGAAGGAGTGGAAGCAAAACTATGGCAGGTCTGTGCCTTTTTTGGCATTCATCGCTTGGTTTAGTCAACAATGTTTTAGTTAAGAAAACACAATCATTTGTGTGTATACATATGTTTATGTATTGTGCTACCTTCCACTCTCCATTTTGGAGAGCTTCAAAAAGTGTTCAGAGCTTAAAAAAGTGTTCATTAAAGAAAACTCGGCTCCTCCATTTCTATCCATTTCTCTCCTATTTAGTAATCCAAACGAGTGATTAGAGAGGATAGATTTAGATTTTTTTTCTTTTATTCCCAAATCACCCAATCCAAACGGACTATTAGAAAAAACACTACTTGTTTGATAATTTGAATGGCGAGATAAATTTTCTATTAGAATTCTTGGAAATGTTGATTACCTAAATATGGTTCTGAAGTGCACCAAAGGAATATCATGTAAGACACTGAAAATAGAAACAGGGTCTGTTTTCCGTGATTATCTGCAATTGTGACCAAATGGAACAGGTACCAGAAACGCTGCCCGATGAGGTCCTTGCAAAGATGAGTGCACCACCGAAGAGTGATGTTCCATTCATTACGCCCAATGAACTTGCCGAGGCAGATGGGCTTATTTTTGGCTTCCCCACTAGATTCGGCATGATGGCTGCTCAATTCAAAGCATTTTTGGATTCGACTGGCGGTCTATGGAGAACTCAACAGCTAGCTGGGAAGCCTGCAGGCATTTTCTACAGCACAGGATCTCAAGGAGGAGGTCAGGAGACTACCGCGTAAGTACCAATCTTGCTGATTCTTTTGCACTTTCTTTCCTTGTACAATCTGAGATTGAGAAAATGGGACATTGTCTGATTAATTGTTTAATGGCACAGCTTAACAGCCATTACTCAACTTGTTCACCACGGAATGATCTTTGTGCCTATCGGCTACACATTTGGGGCTGGGATGTTTGAGATGGAGAAGGTGAAGGGTGGTAGCCCATATGGTGCCGGAACTTATGCTGGAGATGGATCGAGACAGCCCTCAGAGCTTGAACTGGAGCAAGCTTTCCACCAAGGGAAGTACATTGCTGGTATTGCTAAGAAACTCAAGGGATCTGCTTGACTTTTCACTCGATCATCATGATTCCACTGCTTTGCATTCTATACTTATTTCTCTTAAGAATTTCTGTTCAGTCAAGATGTGAAATCGTTCCTATTAAGATTAAGTGAGTACCTTAGTTTTTGATTTTCGTGTGTACTTTATTACTCAGTACAGTGGTCTCTAATAATGGCAAAGTTTGCTTACATTTTGCCTCTGTTATCGTTGATCTTAAAGTTTCTCTTTTGTGCTGCACAGTAGAAATATTTTTGTTAATTTCTATAACACTAGATCCATATCTATATATTTGATGAATTTGTGAACGGCATCGTTATTCCCTATGCAAAGCTAGTTGTCCAATTCCACTGTAAAAGCTTCCCAACAAAGTCTTAGTTCAGACATGAAAAATTAGAGTTCAATCCAGGACAATTCAGCATATATACCATGAACTTTGTCACATCACAATGAAACAAGAATTAAACAATTACAGCACATTGAGATGGCCTTCAAATTCAATGATTGTATCCAGGTTTTGAAGACTTGATTGTGTATATTATTTGAACCTCACATTTTCCTAATATTGAATGACTTTGATTCGCATTATCGTGTCATGAGTAGTTCAGATTTGAGTTACCCAAAATAGAACATTTACATTTTGGGTGATCTACACCTGGTTTGTAAAGCTAGGATCTTTCTTATACACATCCTATGTGGGGTTAACACATGCTCGTGCGACCACCACGACATGCTCTCCATTCCCCACCTAAATCCCCGGCCCTCTCCAAGGTGAAGCCGAACCTCTACACGACAATACCCTTGGTTGGTTCTGATACCAAATATAACTTGTCGGTTCGATACCAAAAAAGTAGTATTCACGCGTTGAGTTCCCCTTCCCTTCACCCAACTTGTCAAATTTAAATAGTTTTCAGCACACGCTCAATGTGATATAGTTTGATCCAGATTCTTGAAACCATTGGTTTGAGGGCCAGGCCGGGCTGGCGAAGGTCATAGTAAGTAGTAGGCTTGGAAAAGAACCATCAAGTGCCTGGTTTTAGAGATATCTTGATTGTAAAGAAAACCTCCATTGATTGGCAGGCAATGAATAGACTTGCAAAACATATGGAGAACTGTACAGAAACCAATGGTGGTCCTCTCATAATCAATTAAATGAGGCCCCTGTATAATTGCTTACCTTCAGAGTGATAGATCTTACAACAATTACAAGTCTCTTTTCCCCTTGCTTGGAAAGGAATGGCTCGGATTATCTGTGTCGAAAATCAAAAAAAAGTTTTTAACAATGCCTATTTGGGCTTAAATTATGAGAATTTTATTTATTTTTGTATTTTCTGAACTTTATTGATCTTTTGATCAAAGTTTTTTACTTTTTTAGGAAAAATAAAAATTTTAAACAAAAGATGAAAAAAGTTACTAATGATAATGTAAGCAACAAATGATTTGATATATTGGCTTATTTTGGTATATTTTGGACTTTTTTGAATTTTGTTCATATTTTAATCAATTTTTTTTACTTTTTCGACTCGTTTCAATAAAAAAAATCAAAAAAGTATAATAGTGTAATAAAAAAGTATAATAGTGTGACAAAACAATAAAAAAAAACACTAAAATTGAAAATTAGCAAAATAAAATAAAAAAAGCAATTATTCCAAATGCATATAAGAATTAATTTTGTTGGCTTTAATCTAGCCTTTTTTATTCAGTTCAACTACATACACAAATTAAAACCATAAAACCAACCATTTATGCTTTGTTCAGAAAAATCAAAATAACACACATTTTTACCGGTGATAAATAATGATCGGTCGTTGGTTCCGTGGTTTATTTATGTGTATTTAGGCTTTTTCCTTTTGAAAAAGTTAGTTTTCTTACTAATTCTTAATGTTGATTTTCTTAACTCGAAAAACCAGCTGCTAAACAAGTATTTATTGAATTTTTGTTAAATCAGACTACTGTTCAAAACCCGATAATGTTGTCGCTACTCTTAATCGGAGTTATAGTCTACAAGCAGTATTAAATTGCATGGATGAAAGTTATGATAAATCCAAAACTATCAAGGATTTATATAAAGAAATCAAATTTCTAAAAACAAAAATTAAACAATTAAAGATTAAACAATAAGTTTGTTTAATCAAACTTATGAGATGGACCTTCGTACTGTCAAAATAAGACTTTTTAGTCTTGAAGGTATTAGTTCCATCAACCAAGACATCAAGGGAATTAAAGAAACTGAAGAGCCTCTTCCAGAATCCAAACAATCTAATTTTCTTAACTTTCTCCTTTGAAGGTTACCAATTAGAAATGCTATATCAAAATTAAATTTTTTATTAATAAAAAATATACCATTTAAGATGCTATTATTTTAATTGAGCTGATATGAATTGTATACAATAAAGTATTGTGTCAACACAATACTTTAAAAAAACTACACAATTATTAACGGTAACTAGTAGTACTTGTATGAACATATAGTACAAACTACAGTTTTTATATGTAATTAAGGAGTCTGCTTACTTGCAGTTTTTTTTTAGTTCAAAATTTACAACAGGAAGTTATTTTAGGAACTCATTTCCTCAACTTGTTAATGCGTATCAATAAAATTGATGCTAAAAGCATCTTAAGTAGTTATAAAAGAAATAAAGTTTACTTCTTCTTTATCATTAATCTAGAAACCAAATCTCTTAATGAGATTAAGCATTTATTTGTAATGATATTAAATTACACTACTTTATGAAAAAACAAAACCTCATCAGTAAACAAAAAATTAAAGTATTTTGTCAACAATTTGCTTATAATTTACCTGTGCACTATCTAAAAAGAAGAAAACATAAACAGTCTTTTCATCTCGAAAATAGACCTAGAAAATATAAATGAAATTTTTTTTTTACTTCTAAATCTAAACCCAAAATTTCCTCTCAAGGAAAATATCATAAAAGAACATTATTAAAAATACAAAAATCTCAAAATTGGCCACTATGCTAATAGATGTTCTACCAAGAAGAAGTCAAATGAACTTTAAGATGAAGGCTTAAGATTACAATTACATAAATTATTACTTAATTCTTCTACGTCTAAATCTGACACACCTGATTTTTTACCATGAACCCTGATATTCTTTTTTCTTTTGAGTTTCCTCTTTAATATTTTGCCTAGTAGTAAAAAATAAAACCGATCATCAAAGTCTTATATCGATTTGTACAAGAGTCGTAATCTCTATGGCTTAAACATCATCCACAACTTTCTCTTTCCAAAGCGGCTACAGTACAAGAGTAGGTAAACCATCAATAAATTTGGCTTTTCAATGTTCAATATTTGTATCTTTTTGTTGCATAATGCGAGTTAAAAAAATATTATTATACCACCTAAAGTGAGTTAAGGAATGATACTTGAGATTTTGGAGTAGTTCACGACTCTTCCAATATATTTGCGGATGAGTGCCAATAAAGTGAGATAAGACGGTTTGTACTAAATTAAAAGCAACATATTGTTTTTGAAGGACTTGGCTTGAGATTATACCTGGTTCAATTTTGACACCATGAAAAATTTCATGTTTTTGTCCGTCAGTAAGATAATTGTCAAACAAACCTTTTAAATAACTTGCGAAATCATTAGTTATGTGTTCAATTGTTTGTTGGTCAATATTGCCAACAGCTCTACACATAGGCGTACATTATTATTTTATAAAGAATTTTAAAATTTTGATATTCAGATAAACTATTTATGTTCTATTTATGAATGGTCTTGCCATTATACGAATTTTGTGTTTGGAAAAAATTATATTTCCATAACAAATTCATAAGTGTAGGACGCTGATAATAATTTCTATTAGTAACACCTAAGGGTTCATGTTCAATCTTATTTACCTGGGGAGTAAACATAGATTGAAGATTTTGAATATGAGCTAGAGTATTATCTTGCTCAATATCCGAGTCTCATTTAGAATTGGAATCAGAAGATGTAGATTGATTTAAAATATTAATCTGCTTAGGTTCTTTTATTTGTGAAGTTTCTAATTTGGAGACTAATACTTTAGCAAATTCATAATTCTTTTTTTGATTGAATAATTTAAATTTAGGAATAAAGCGCGATTGTTGTAAAGTAGTCGGTACTTACCTTATAACCTAACCAAATGCGATTTGAATGACGTACCATAATCAAACAACAACTAAAAGATCATAACATAAATACTACATAATCAAAAAGTATTTACAAGTACAAATACTTAAGTCATACAAGGAGTAGGTATGAAGAATTAATTCTGTTTTGTATCTAGAATGTGGAAAACAACTTAGAAGAATTATTCTACAAAATAAAGAAGAAATGCTTTCTATTATTAAATGTATTTTTAAATTTCAAAATAATTTATTAAATTAAATTTTTTTCTCCGTATTGACTGTTGTGCAGCCAAACATATATATATATATATATATATATGGATAGATACATGTTTGCAACAGAAAAACAAAGCTCAGATCAGGTATTAACATGGTTAAGCTATTCGAAAGAGAAAAAGTCTAAGTACACAAATAAATTAGAAAATTCAACTTACAAAAATTGAAATTTTACTGGTAAGAATTTATATTACTTCTTTACTTTCGTGCAAAGCATGTTCTTAACGTGTTAAGATTTTGGTTTATAATTTATTTCTATATCTGTAATAGAATTATTGGACAAAACCAGAGCCTATAACCACTAGACATGTTACTATGCAAAGAAGATGGGACTATAATAATTTGGCCAAATTACAGAGTCTTCTTTGTAGGCAGAGGCAGGCCTCAGAAATAGAAGGCTCCATTTGCGTCTTTATTTTTATTTTTCTAGTCCAATGAAATGCTCTTGACGGTTTTACCCTTTTCCCCCTCTTTAGCCACCCCTCCCCCCTTTTAGTGACTTTTATTCTTTGATTAATGGATCACTCAAAAGAGTTGAAAGAAAAATGATAGAACTTTTTTCTTTTTTGAACACAAAATGATAATCCGAACATACATATGAATTAATGAATGCAGTGGTAATAGCTCCTAATCAAAGACATGCACAGGGCAATTCCAAGGAGTTGGCCTAGTAAATAAGGTTTGGAACTTGAGTTTATTCCTTTTTTAGATTTCAAGTTCAAGATCTCCTAAGTGTTATCAACACTTTGAAGTTAAGATTTGTCTCAGCTTTAATTGGGTCCGTTGCTAGTGGACGGTGAAATTTATTCTTTAAAAATTAGTTGAACGGTACGTAAATTGACCCAAACATCCTAATATATTCATACAAAAAAAGACCTACACAAGACAAATAAAGTTATGTTAACCTACATAAGAAAATAACTGAACTTCTTTTCGGTCCATAAAGTGTACCGAATCAGATTATTGGGCCTGTTTTGGGCTCAAACCGAATCAAAATTTGACAATTTAAATCGTTTTTGCTGTAGGGTGTAAATATTAACCATGCAAAAGATTATGCTGATTGACCATGATAATTATATAACTGGAACACATTTGTTGATAAAAATTAAACAGTATACTCTCAAAATAATGTCTATATATTTTTTTTTTGTCCAAACTAATTTATCCGGGTTATGTGGTTTCCGATGGCGATGGACATAACATGATTCCAAAATGGGTCCAAAACCACGTTCTATTCACATTGTGAACTTAAAAGAAACCACTTCCTTAAAAAAAAATTAAGTGGATAGATGTTTTATACAGATCCAATCCTCATAGAGCATTTCTAAGCTTTGTTCAGTTAAAAAAAAAAAAAAAAGTAAAAAAATAAATATTTTATTGTTTCGCATGCACATTCAGTTATTGCGAAATTATAAATACCGCCATAACATTTTTCTTTTTGTGAATTTTTTTTTCTCACAAAGCCGAGTCTATAACAAATATATTATTTTGCATCACGAGAAATTTAAAAATTTTATATAATCTCTTTTACAAATATATAATAAAAGCATTAATTCCTTCATATATTTTTTTCTTTGTTCTCTTCTCGATCCTTTAGCAAATTATTTCTTTGACATGATTTTAGACATTGGGGTAAAACTTACTCTATTAGAGCATTTCTAACCCTCTCTCTATTCCTCTCCTTTGCCACTTTGACGAAAAAAGTGTGAAAAAAGTGTGAATTGACACTCCATTTTGTAGGTAAGTGGAAGGTTTTTTAGGAAGGGTCTTTGTTAAAGGGGGCGATGATTTCAACTATTTTGTTACTTAAGTCAGTAAAATGTACATTGAATAGTTGTATATGAAGCAACCAAAGTGTACTAATGTGTGTAATAAGTAAAAAATTATGTTTTTAGATAAAAAAATGGTACAAATAAAATAAAATTCTTGTCCCTTACAAATAAAATAAAAAAGGTGCAATGAGATAGATTATTTTTATTATTATTGTTTTTATATTAAAAATTTATAATTAGAGTTGTAGATAAAAATAAATAAATATATAAACTAATTTTTAACTATTTTAAGAAGGCAATTAACTAAAATTTAAGAAGAATGGCGAGAGATGCTTTTATTCTCTGTTTTTTAAAACAAAAAATTAGTGAGAAGTTTAATTTGTAGGCAGTGTATTAGTTTTCATCTAGTAAAAAATTTTTTAACGCGCAAAATTAATTTTCACAAAAATATTCCAGTGCTAGATTTTCTGTTTTCTGCGTGCAACTATTTGGGAACAAAAATACCTTACTTTATACACTATAACAATAAAAATTTAAATCGTCAATACGATGGGAAAGACAATGATAACGATGAATAAGACAACAATAGTGATAATGGAGTGAGGAGAATACAAGATTGAGAATCATTTTGTATATATATGGGTAAATTAGATTTACACTAATTATATTTAAAGATAATAATATTGATACTCTTTCTATTTTATGAAATATCACTGCAATCTTTTACATTTTTATTTTTGTAACATTTAAGACCAACAGTTAACTTCGGTTAACTTTTTATACGAAAATTACCGTGCTTCACCGTTCAAACAGTTTTTCTTGAAATTTTTTTTAGTTTTTTTAATTACAAAATCTTATTTTTTAAAGATTTTCTTGATGGGAAAAATAAAAAAATAAAAAATTTTAATTAAAAAACATAACATTACTAAATACAAAAATAAGTAACATAGAATTAAATTTATTAATTTATTTTTATTTTTAAGTTTTTAATTTTGATAAAAATTATTTTCTCAATGAGATGAGAGAAATTGAAAAAAAAATAATTTGGTCAAATAATTTGGATAAAAAAGAGTAGCGCCCAGCAAATATATTTCAAGATTTTAGATATAATATTTAAATTATTTAATTATAGTAAGTTTTAAATTATTTATTATATAGCAAAATAAGTTAATTAAATATTATTATTTGTATAAGTGTAATATTCTTTTTCAAATCATATTACTTGTTAATTTTTAAAACATATTTGATGTGATCACTTTATTTGACCAAATTATTTTGATTTTTCAATTCATTTCATCTCACTGAGAAAATAATTTTTTATCAAAATTAAAAATTTAAAAATAAAAATAAATTAATAAATTAAATTTTATGTTACTTATTTTTGTATTTA
>JAOTRH010442863.1:0-16226 GCA_034768845.1 Heliamphora exappendiculata
TTTTAAAAATCTAAGTGGGAGAGAAAATTTATTCATAGATAAATCCCGCGGTCTCCATCACCAGTTTATAGGCGATGCAATTAAACTTTACGTGTTGGCAGTAAGGCCTTCCTCCCCATCGGATAGATTAATTGTGGTATCGCCAGTACAAACCTCCTTTAGGAATAATTATAGATAATTGTTATTATGTATCACTTCTCTATCTGATGAGTTCATTGCGAAACGATTGATTTGGGATTAGGTGATGGTTAACACTTAGCTGTAAATAATAGTATTCTCTCCATCTGAGTCACTACTATTATATACTGGACCAAAACTATGTCAGCTATTTAATTTTACTTGGAAGGGTCAGTTGCCTAAATCCCCAACCCCCTTGTCATCTTTCTCTTTCACATCACATGCCACTTCTTGCCTCCACCAATCAAACCATGTGCATGCCTTACATCACTTCCACCACCATAATTACTTCCACCACTATGAGGCTCTATAAAAACCACCCCCCACCACCACCATTTTCGGTTATTAGAGAGAGAGAGATCAAAATTCTTAGAGCTCTAAGTGTTCTTCCAAGTTTCAAAGAAGAAAGGAGGAGGAGAAGAAGGAGGATCTAAGAATAGGATGTCTTTGAAGACCAAGGACACACTAAAGCCAAGTCCTCTAGCCATTCTCTACTTTTAGATCTTCAAAACAAGTAAGTAAATTTCTTAAACCCTCTACCATTCTCTTATAAAATACCCCTCAATCCATCTCTATAAACATCCCTAAGAAATAAAACCAAGATCTCACCAGAAAAGGCGTTGTGAGGCTAGTATAGGGAATGCTCATGAGTAATCTAGTGTTGTATGTGTTTACATCTAATTGTTTTTGAGTTTAATGGTTTGTAAAGGTTCTGGAACTTTGATAGGTATGAATACATTACATGCATGCAAATAAAATATATTAAATTTAAACATATCATGAGCTAAGATACCGAAACCCTAAATGGCCTAATTTTCTGGGCATGTTAACTTTTTACCACAAAATTTGAACTATCATAACTAATTGTAGAAAAATGATCTAAGTGTTATTTTTATGTCTAGATCTATCGTTTTAAGTTATCTTTTATACAAAATTGGTTTGAAGTGATTTTTTTGGGTAGAACTCGAGATACACCATTTTACCAAAGAGTCTCAGATTCTGACCACTATGTATTGTAGACATAAAAACCCTAGGTTATATTGAGATCCGAGCTTAGGTCAAAACATAAAAATTGTAGATAGCCTGTTTATCTTACCGTCCACCAAACATGAGCCAAAAATATGAACTCTTGGTAGGTCAAAACCCTTCCTAAAGTCACTGTTGTGAATCAGTGACTGACAGATCTCTCTGTTAGATGTTTTTGTAAGACCAAAAACCTATGTTTTTAATAGCCAAATCCAAAAGTGATTTTCATGAAAAATGTAGCTGACATATTTAACTAATTACAGACCAAATATCAACCCAAAATAACCTCGGATGATTCCCTAAACGACTTGTGTATTCTCTGTTGAAAATCGGTTCTCTGAACCTTTTTATGCTGACTGAACCCATTTTACCAAATGGCCCAAATCATCTACTTGTTCCAAACCACTAGCCTTAGCGCAAAACATGAAACTGTAGGGAACACATTAAACTAAAACTTACCCAAATATCAAACCCATAACCCTTGAATGAATGCCCCAAAATCGAGGCCAACATAGGACTAAATTTTGTTCCTTTTTTCCGTGAAATACTGAATAGTTTTCTCTTAAATGATATAAATGACCCACTTACCCTATGATCTGACCTTAGTAGTAAACATGAAAGTTGTAGAAAATATTTATATCTAATTGGTGTCTAAAAATTCGAAATTAACTCCATGTCTAAGTGCCCCAAAACACTATTGTAATTTTAAATTTGACACTTAAACATTTACCTAAATTTTGTTAAGTGTACGAGTGGCCTGTCACATTGTGGGACTTGAAGATATGGACTTTAAATGAATTATGTGAGTGATTGGTGTATGAAATTGATAATTTGATGAATAGAAACCAGGCCGATAAGTTGAATCCATGTCACATAAATTATAACTTGTGCCTCACATACTAGTACTCAATGCTTTAGTGAGTTGTACCTTATGCTTTAAAGACTTGTACTTTATACTATGTTAGTTTGTACGTCATGCTATGTTTAGTTTCATACTATGCTATTGTTAAGTTGTACTTCAAGATATGAGTTGTTGTACCATAAGCATCATTGCATTGCACTTGGGGCATCTTGTGGGTTGCATCATGTACATTGGTTTTGGTTATTTTGTACCTTGGTCCTATTTGTTCGGTATATGTCCCTTTGGTTTTCGTCACTCATTGAGTTATGATTATATTATAGAAGTGGTGTCGACACAGGCAAATTAGGTAACTACGGAGAGAACCTAATTCAGCAGACGTAATCTTACTACAGTGGTAATTCTGGAGAGAGCCCAATTATGACGAACCTAAACCCTATTGCCACGATATTTTGAAGGGTAATTTTGGAGAGAGTCTAATTCGGCAGACCTAATCCCACTACGGTGGTAACTATGGAGATAGCCCAATTATGGCAGTTCTAAATCCCTCATCTTGGTATTCTAAATAATGTGAAGTGCCTCTTGAAATTCCTATTTGTTATCTAGATTTTGGGTTGACACCAAATGAGCATCCTAATCCTTAATGTGGGTTTCTGCGCATTTTTGGTTGGCCGAAGGATAAGGATATTACTGGCCTGCCCCCACGCCGTTGCCATTGAGTAAAACGACTGAGGCATAAAGCCAAAGAGAGCGTTTACCTTTCGCAACGAGGCGATGATAGTTTTCCCATAAAGTCTACTCTGAAATTCCTGGAGTGGAATACACGTTATGGTTCTGGATGTATGTCGGGTTGGGCATTTGCATCGCATTCATTTGTATCACGCACTTGTATAATTGTTCTTATATAAGCTTACCCTGCCGTAAATGTTAAACTCATCTGCCTCCTTGGCCTTAAATTGTATTGGGTGTGTATACGATATGCATTGTAGGATATTTATTGTGAGTTTGGTTAGAAGATTTAGGAAATTTGCTTTTGGACTTTGGCTCATGGCATTCATGCCACAGGTGAGGAAGAAGAACCTTTTGAGAAAGTTGCACCCGAAGAAGAAGGAGATTTTGAAGAGCAAGGTGAGTGGTGGGGACCAGCCGACCTCGACAATGCAAATTGAAGAAACTGAAGTTCACCCTTTTTGGTCCTTTTGTTTAGTTTCTACGGGCTTATTGTAATTTTTGTTGAATTTTTTTATAAAACTGTAATCGTTATGTACTTTTAATCAGTTCAGAACTCTTAATGATGTAATATTTATGACATGTAAATATGAATAAATAGTTAGAATATTCTCCTTATCTATACTTATATATGTTTCGACGTACTCGGAGGATGAAGCGTCATAGCATTTTAGCTAAGGTATTGATTAAAAGTATTTATTTATTTTTATTTTTCGTTCCACATTTTTTCATATAATTAATTCAAAATTCAGAATTAATTTGTACGTTTTTTTAAGATATCCAATTTTATGAGAAATCATCTTAAACGTGATATTTTGTAAAAAATAAAATATCTAAAAAATTTTCATTTAATTAAAAAAGACTTAATTTTATTTTCTATTATAAAATATTTGAATTAAAACCAAATTTCTGAATTAATTAAATTAATAGAATAAATAAATATATATACATCCACGCAGTTCATATATATATAAACACGATATGCCTATATCTCGATTTTATGATCAAAGTAAAACGCTGAAGCGCTTCAGTCTTTTGTAGAAGATAACGAAGAGACACTGTGATATACAAGTATCCTAACTGCATCAAACTTTCCTAATACACTGTGATATACAAGTATATCACATTACGGTCTTTAAAGATATAAGAATATCGATCAAAGACAGCCCCAAGCCAGCCAACCACCGTTGCTGCCACCTTTGTGCCGCCACCTTCAGGCAGCATTTGCCGCCACCTCGGTGCTCCATTTTTTACGCTTTTTATACTAAAAAATAACCCTCAAAAAGTAGTATTTTTTTGTCAAAAAATAGGGTCAAAATTTTTCCAAAAAATAGCTCGAAACAGCCACCACCGAATTGCTGTGTCGCCGCACCATTTCGCTACTTGTTTGGGCTTTTTTTCTGATGGTCTTTTTGCACCTATTTTTTCTAAAAAAATAGCTCAAATGTTCATTTACCCGTTGCTTCAAAGAATGCCTCGAAAATAATCTCGAAACAGCTCTGAAAATAGCCCCAAACCAGCACCTATTGCTCTGCCGCAGCCGCCGAAAAACCCATCTGTTATGCCACCAATTTTGTACATTGTCTAGCTCGTTTTTTTATGATTTTTAGATAGTATTTTAAGATATGTTTACTGCTATTTTATACCTAAAAAATTACTCAAAAAATACTGCCAAAAATAGCCCAAAAAATCATCAAAACTGCCGCCGGTGGTGGGCTATTTTTGCTGTTCTTTCTTGCTATTTTTGATTTATTTTTTATTGCTATTCTTAATGCATAAATACTGTAAAAAAAACTCACCAGAAAAAACTATCTAAAATCGTTAAAAACTTACCGCGAACCATGGCCCATAAAAACCCAAAACCACCGCCGGTGCTGCCTTTGTTCTTCGTATTCTTAAATATATACAACCTGTTCTTAAATAATCTAAACAGATATTTAAAAATAAATAATTAGCTATTACATCGATCCTATATCCTGAAGGCTCACATTCGATCTATCACGGTCAACCCCCGTGATTTAAAAAATTAAATAATCATTATCTACGCATTCAATCAAATATGAAATAAATGATGATCATAAAATTGGGATTAAAACACCAGCAAGACTAAGTTAGCACAGTTCTAAAACTACCTGGCCTCGATAACCATAAACAAAAAATAAAACGGCTCTGATATCAATTGTTGGAGGCAAAACTGCCATGATTATTATCTTTGTAAACCATTTTTGGTAAAAAATTAATTGGACGGGCAAACGCCAAAACGGGCTCGAAATAAAAACTTTTGATATCAAACGATCAAAATAAAACCCGTGCAACCAAAGTTAATTTAGAATAATACATTTTACTGGTAAAATCTTCAACTATGTTTTTGATTCCTAGTTTAAGTTTCCGTCAGACCTTATATTGTATTCTCTTATGCAATTCCTGAATGTAGTATGGGTTACAATCTGTCAAGAACTCATACCAATAGAACTTGGACAGCTTTAATCTTGAAGACAAGTTGTGAAATTGGTTCAGCCTACCCGCATGTTTATTGTATTCTGACCCATAATCTCAAGACCTTCTTGCATTGAACTCTTGTTATTCAATGCTTATCATTTCTCTCTACGTTAAGATTTTTATAGCTGCCAATTAAATTTAATTTAATTGGCATCTTAAAAATTTTTAAGCCCTTCCACTTAACTTATTTGACCGCCAGATAATTAAATCCACTTGCAGGATTTGGCCCGGTCAAAATTTATAAATTTTCTTAATGGGGTATCGTCAATCCCGATCCTTTGGGACGTAGATTTCGTCAATAATTAATATTCACCATATAAATAATACCGATATCTAACTCATCGAGAATTTAGACCCATATAAGATCGGACCTTTTAATGGATCAAAATAACAAATATTAAATATACACAAATCAATAATTATTTCAAGACTACGAGCATAAGAACTATTCAGAATAACCTTGGAGTGTGAATTAATTTATATATTTAGTATAAAATTAATGACCCCAATGTGTTCATTCAATACATATAAAGTGTACTAGTACAGATAGTTAGAACAATATACAACGCTATTATGCGTTCCTCGTAATTAAGACATACCTATTATAACTCTGTGTTACAGTCGTATCGATAGTATATTCATTTTCATCTAAACTGTTAACATAAAACTTATATTCTGTAAGAACTTAAAATTTAATTTTCTGTGTAAAGCGTACTATACACACCAGATTAAATACTAGGCAGAATAAAACACATCCATACATAATATTAAAGAAATAATACACATACATTGCTCATAAAGATTATTATAAAATAAAAAATTAATTTTATTAAAAATAAAATTAAATACTAAAAATATATTTTTTAGTAAACAAATCCTAACACCTAACGCACCAGGGCTTAGGGTACCTAGCTCACTAGGACTTTAGAGAATCTAAGTATCGTCACTCAAACGAACCTAGGATTTGAAAAAATATTTTCCTGGAGTACCAGGCCTTAGGGTGTCTAGCTTACTAGGGGTTGAGAGAACCTAAGGATCGTCACTTACACACGAACCTAGGGTTGGGTTTTCCTGGCGCACCAGGGCTTAGGGTGCCTAGCTCACTAGGGCTTAAGAAAACCTAAGGATCGCCATTCACACATGAACCTAGGGTTACAAAAAGGATTTTCCTGGTGCATAAGAACTTATGGTGCCTGGCTTACTTAGGCTTTAAGAAAACCTAAGGATCATCACACACACATACGAGCCTAGGGTTTGAAAGAGAATTTTTTTGGCGCACTAGGGCTTAGGGTGCCTAACTTACTAGAGCTTGAGAGAATCTAAGGATCGTCACTCATACATGAACCTAGGGTTGGGTTTTTATCTAGTGCACTAGGACTTAGGGTGCCTAGCTCACTAAGACTTTAGAGAACCTAAGAATCGTCACTCACACACGAACCTAGGGTTGAACTTACCCGGTACACCAGGGCTTTGGGTGCCTAGCTTACTAGAGATTTAGAGAATCTATAGTTAGTCACTCACACACGAACCTAAGGTTTGAAAAAAAATTTACCTAGCGCACTAGGGCTTAGGCCCAAGACAATGCTTCGCATTAGGATTTAATTATTTCTCTTTCTTCACTCTCTTTGCATCTATTTTATTCCAATGGCTTTATTATATCTCATGATCATCTTCTTTTTGCTTTTTTAGGCTGGCAGATACATCCGTGGCTTCGGTGGCTCGAGTGATGTAGTGGAGCAGCATGCGGCTCTTCTAGCCCCTAGCCGAGCCTTCATCATTGCTTCTGGTTTCGGGTGATTCATACCATTGCTGGGTGAGACCAGCAATGACAGAGTTTACCTGACTGCTCTAGTAGAGAGGTGGTGGTGTTAAGGTTGGAACACTGAAAATTATATTTTTAGTATTTAATTTAATTTTAATAAAATTAATTTTTTATTTTATGAGAATCTTTATGAACAATGTATGCGTATCGTTTTTTTAATATTATGTATGGATATCTAATATTATGTATAGTATTTAATCGGTGTGTAAAGTACGTCCAACACATAGAAGATCAAATTTTAGATTTTTGTAGAATATAAGTTTTATGTTCACAATTTAGATGGCAATGGACATACCATCGGTACGACTGTAATACAGAGTTTTAATAGACATGTCTTGGTTATCGAAAATATATTATAGCGTCGTCTATTATTTCGACTCTCTGTACTAGTACACTTTGTGTGTATTGAACGGGACACATTGGGGTAATTAATTTTATATTGACTATATAAATTAATTCACACCCCAAGATTATTATGAATAGTGCTTATACTCTGAATCTTGAAATAATTATTAATTTGCGTATATTTAATATTCGTTGTTTGATTCATTAGACGGTGCGATCTTATATGGGTCTATATTTCCAGTGAGTTAGATAGCGGTATTATTTATATGGTGAATATTAATTATTGACAGAATTTATGTCCTGAACGATCGAAATTGATGATACCTCCTTAAGAAAGCTTATAAGTTTTGACCAAGTCAAACCCTATAAGTGGATTTGATTATCTAGCTATCAAATAAGTTAAGCGGAAGAATTTAAAAAATTACAAGATACCGATTAAATTAAATTGTCAGTAATTAAATTTAATTGGCAGGTATTGAGAATCTTAATGTAGAGAGAAATGATAAGAATTTATTAACAAGAACTCAATACAAGATGATTTTCAGATTATGGGTTAGAGTGCAATTATAGTTCTTTAGTTGTGTGAACTATAATTCAGTATTTTATAAAATTTACAGAAACAGCTGTTAATTTTCCATAATTATAGATAACGCTATGAGCTTTGCTTAATTGCGAATACTGCTGATAGGTGTCTATGTTCCACTGGATGTCTTACTCATAATTACTCCACAGGTGTTGGTGTTGGTGTTGGTATACTAAAAATTGTGTTTTTAGTATTTAATTTTATTATTAATTAATTTTTTATTTTATGAGAATTTTTATGAGCAATGTATGCGTATCATTTCTTTAATGTTATGTATAGATGCCCGATATTCTGTATAGTATTTAATCTGCTGTGTAGAGTACGGCTTACACACAGAAGATTAGATTTTAGGTTCTTGCAGAATATAAGTTTTACGTTTACAATTTAGATAAAATGGACATACCATTGGTATGACTGTGGCACAGAGTTTTAGTAGGGTTATCTTAGTTATGAAAAATAGATAATAGCGTCATCTATTATTCCAACTCTCTGTGCCAGTACACTTTATGTGTATTGAATGAGATATTTGGAGTAATTAATTTTATACTAATTACATAAATTAATTTACACCTTAAGGTTATTATGAATAGTGCTTATCCTCTTAATCTTGAAATAATTATTGATTTGTGTATATTTAATATTCGTTGTTTTGATTCATTAGAGGGTGCAATCTTATATGGTTCTATATTCTCGGTGAGTTCTATAGTGGTATTATTTATATGGTAAATATTAATTATTGACGAAATTCATGTCCCGATAGATCGGGATTGACGATACCCCCTTAATGAAGCTTATAATTTTTGACTAGGTCAAACCCTGCAGGTGAATTTAATTATCTAGCGGTCAAATAAGTTAAGTGGAAGGGTTTAAGGAATATTAAGATGCTGATTAAATTAAATTATTAATAATTAAATTTAATTTGTGGGTATCGAGAATCTTAACGTGAGGAGAAATAGTAAGCAGTTAATAGCAGTAGCTCATATAAGAAAGTCTTGAGATTATAGGTCAGAATGAAAATATAGTTCTTTAGTGCTGTGAACTGTAATTTAGTGTTTTATGAAAATTGTAAAAACCGCTGCATCTTTCCATAATTGCAAAAATCGCTGGTAGGTATCTGTATTTCATTGGAAGTCTTACTCATAATTACTCCCCAGGTCCTTGCTGTAACACTATATATATGCGGGTAGGCTGAACCAGTTTGATATCTCATATATCATATATTATATTTTGTCTTCCAAGACGAAAGATATCTTGTGGTGCCCCGTCCTCCGAGCATGTCGAGACATGCATAAATATAAACATAGGGATAAACTAGCCATACATTCATATTTATGTACGATAGATAATACATTATAAACGAGTTATGAACCGTTCAAAAGTACATAAGTATTACAGTTTCACCAAAAAATTTTAAAAATTACACTAAACACAAGAAATCTAAATATAAAAATGAAAAGCAGAAGCTTCAACTCCTCAGAATGTATCAGCTGGATTCGTGTGCTCTTGGGACTCACCCTATTCTTCAAACTCTTCTTCTCCCTCTGAGATGACTTCCTCCAAGATCTCCTCCCTACCTGTGGCACGAATTCCATGAGCCAAGGCCCAGAAGTAAAACACTATAACCTTTTAACTAATCTCACGGCACAAAATTCATCGCAACACATACCATATAACACCCAGTATAGTTTATAGTCAAGAAGACAGACAAATTTATGATAGGATAGCAGACAAGTAAATAAGCATGTGTATATGAGGTGTTGTGTATGAAATGCAAATGCCCAACCCAAAAATACACTCAGATAAGAAATAGGAATTCCACACTGGGAATCACCAGATTAGACTTAATGGGACTTTGATCACCAAATCTATCCTTGTGTCGTTGCGATTAGTAACCACATCGCCGGGCATCTTGTCATAACTATTTTACTCAATGGAAACGGCGTGGGGGCAACCAACAAAATAATCATCCACCCTTATTCCAAGCCATCTAAAATAATCATACGCCACAATCCCACCTTAAGCACAAGGATGGTCGTTTGGCATCAACCCAAAGTCTAAGAGATTTCAAGAGACGTTCACATTATACAAAGTACTAGGATGAGGGATTTAGGACAACCGTAATTGGGCTCTCTCCGAATTACAACCGCAGTAGGGTTAGGCCAGCCGAATTAGGCTCTCTCCGACTTACCCAAAATCCAAACTTTCGAAACCAGAATGCTAGCGACGAACCCATGGTGCCCAACAATATTCAAAAACCATTTCTGTAACACCAGGAACGCACCTAAGGTGTACAAACCAAAATCATTTTCAACACCGGGGACGCACCTAAGGCGTATAAACCAAAATCATTTTCGAAAATGGCAACCAAGGACGCCCTAGACTCAAAACCAAGAAGAATGATCTCAACACAGCCCCACCCCAATAACAGTTTGCACATATGGACTCTAATATGTCAGGATGCAAATGATAATGTTCATAATGTATACCATTGATCTCAAGTGCGACAATTTATGGCATGGCATTAACATGATAAGATTCATAGTACAACGCACAAAGCATAAGGTACGAGTATATGAAGCACAAGTTATAATTTTCAGGATATGATTCAAATAAAATAACATGGGTTCTAAATCATCACATGTTCTCTTAAAAAAGCTAATAAACTAATTCAAATCAATCATCATATAAACGCGGATCTCATAGTGATAAGTACTCAAATATACACTTAACAAATTTTAGGGCCAAAAGCCAAGTATTAAATTAAAAGGGGCGACAAGGTTTTGGGGTATCTAGAATTAGAATCAAGCTAAGATTTTTATACACCATTTAGATAAAAATATTTTTTACAACTCTCATGTTTAACACCAAGGCCAAATCCTAAGGCAAATGGGTGAACATTTCATTCTAAGCCAAAATGGTTCAGCATTTACTCTAGATTTTTACCAAAAACTAGCTTATGTTGTTCTCTGTTTTGGGGTATCAAATGAAGTCCAAATGAGCCCATTTTTTAGTATGTTCTATTTTCACAAGTCCTCTACGAGTTTTATGTTTTGAGCTAAGGGTAGTTGTTTGAAAAAAATTAGACTTTTTGGCAATTTTAAAAAGTAGGTTCTGTCGGCCACCAAAACTCAGCAGAGCCGATTTTGGACAAAGAGTTTAAAACAGTTTTGGGGTATCATCTCGAGGATTAAAGGTCTGATTTTTTGGAAAAAATTACTTCAGTATGTTAGCTACAATGTTCATGTAGACCACATTTGGAATAGGTCACTAAAAATAGGTGTTTTGGGCTATATAAAAATATGTGATAGAATGTTCATCGGGGACTGAAAATCAACAGAAAATTTGAAAGGAGTTTTGACCTATCAAATCTCAATATTTTATTCTCATTTTTGGTGGGTAGATGGACATACATGTTATCTACAACTTTAATATTTTGACCAAAGTTTGGATCTCATTCTAAACTAGGGTTTCCAAGCTGGTGGTGTTAACTGGTCAAAAAGTTTCATTCTTTAATGAACCAAATGTTTCTTTAGCACTTACGCTTGGCTCATATTAATCTAAAAAGGATAAATAGACTGGTAGCAGCTGGGCCTTTGAGTTCATTAAAAGTGAAGGCGCTTCCAGTCTATGAATCTTGCTTAGAGGGTAAGATGACCAAGAGGCCCTTTTCGGCCAAAGGCTATAGAGCTAAAGAACCGTTGAAACTGGTTCACTCCGACATGTGTGGTCCTATGACAATCTGGGTTAGAGGTGATTTTGAGTACTTTGGCAGTTTTATTTATGACTACTCAAGGTATGGATACATTTACCTGATGCACCGTAAGTCTAAATGCTTTGAAAAATTCAAAGAATTCAAGGCAGAGGCGGAGAAGCGTCTGGGTAAAAGTATCAAATCATTACGATCCAACCGTGGTGGAAAATACTTCTTTGGAGAGTTTAGGGATTATCTGTCATTAGAAGGAACTGTATCCTAATTGACTGCACCTGGCACTTTATAGCAGAATAATGTAGTAGAAAGAAGGAATAGGACTCTTATAGAGATGATAAGGTTCATGATGAGTTATTCAAGATTACTCGATTTGTTTAGGGACTCTCTATAGAGACAGCAGCTTACATTTTAAACTTGGCACCTTCTAAGTCAGTACCTTCTACTCCCACAAAATCATGGACTGGGCATAAGCCTAGTCTGAAACACATTTAGATTTGAGGATGTCCAACACATGTGTTGAAAGGGAACGCGGGTAAGTTGGAACCGAGGATAGAAGTCTGTTTCTTTGTGGGGTATCCCAAGGGAATGAATGGTGGTTTATTTTATAATCCTAAGGACCAAAAGGTCATTATTAGCACCAATGCCCGATTCTTGGAAGATAATTATTTTATAGATCATAGGCCCAATAGCAAAATTATTTTGGAAGAACTTAGAGAAAATACCAGTAGAACGGAAGAGAAACCACAAGTCACTAATATTCTATTACCACATCATAGTGGGAGGATTATCGTGACAAGTGCAAATCAAGAACATAGTGCTTATGCAAAGTGTTCAGATTCAGCACAATATGTTACTGCTAGTACACAGACACAAGTAGTGTCTCATCGTAGTAGGATGGTTATTCATCAACCTGATTGGTATATGTTCTTAGGAGAGTCTTTTGATAAGATCTCGACATAACTAGATACCAAGCCCTATAACTACAATGAAGAACTTCAGGACAAAGATGCAGATCTTTGGCAAAGGGTTATGAATTTAAAGATGGAATCTATGTATTTCAATCAGGTCTGAAAACTTATAGAACCACCCAAAGGGTTAAAATTTATTAGATGTAAGTGAATCTACAAGAGGAAGAAAGTAGTATACGGGAAGGTTGAAACCTTCAAAGTCAGGCTTGTTGCAAACAGGTTCACTTCGAAAGAAGGGATCGATTATGAGAGAACTTTTTTTCTTGTAGCCATGCTTAAGTCTATCCGGATTCTCTTATCCATTGCTACTCATTTCGATTTCAAAATTTAGCAAATGGCTGTTAAGATAACTTTTCTTAATGGAAGTCTTAACGAGTGTATCTATATGATACAACCAGACGGATTCATTGCAAAGAGCGAGGAACACATGTTATGTAAGCTTAAAATATCCATTTATGGACTTAAGTAGGCATCGAGGTCTTGGAACACTCGATTTGACCAAGTCATAAAGTCTTATAGTTTTTATCAGAGTTCGGATGAGTCATGTGTGTACAAGAAGCGTGATGAAAGCGTGGTGATTTTTTTAATACTTTATATAAACGATATCTTACTCATCAAAAATGATGTGAGGGCATTATCTACGGTTAAAATATGGTTATTTGGATAGTTTGATATGAAAGACTTAGGAGAAGTTAGTCACATCCTTGGGATCAAGCTTGTGCAAGATAAAAAACAAAAGATGTTAGGCTTATCACAAGCAAAGTATATTGATGATATCCTTGCTCGTTTTAGTATGTAGGATTCCAAGAAAGGGTTTTTCCCTTTTAGGCATGGAATCAATCTATCCAAGAATCAATGTCCTAAGACACCTGATGAGATAGAGAAGATGAAGGTGGTTCCTTATGTTTCGGAAGTAGGAAGCCTCATGTATGCTATGCTTTGCACTAGACCCGGCATCTACTTTGTTGTTGGCATGATTAGAAAATATCAGTCTAATCTAGGACAGGAGCATTGGACTGCGGTAAAGAATATAATCAAGCACCTAAAAAAGACTAAAGATTATATGTTAGTTTACCAGGCAGACAGTCTAGTACCTTTGGGGTACACATACTTAGATTTTTAGTCTGACAAGGATTCTCGCAAGTCTACCTTAGGATATGTGTTTACCTTAGGAGGTGGAGTTAAAAGTTATAGCAGTATCAAGCAGTCCTGCATTGCTTATTCCACCATGGAGGTCGAGTACCTGGCAGCAGCTTCTGAAGCAGCCAAGGAGGCGATGTGGCTCAGAAACTTCCTGTTGCATCTAGATGTGGTCCCTTTAGTTCAATTGGTTATTACTCTTTATTATGATAATAGCGAAGCGGTTGCAAACTTGAAGGACCCAAGAGTCCAAAGGAAATGAAAGCATATTGAGCGTAAGTATCACTTAATACGAGAAATTGTACAGAGGGGTGTTGTTGTTGTAACTAAGATTGCATCATGAGACAACCATACAGACCCTTTTACAAAGAGCTTACCGATTAAGACTTTTGATAGTTATGTAGAGGGCATGGGAGTCAGATGTTTGGTAGCATAGTTTTGAGTATAAGTGAGAGAAAGAGAGAGAGATCTTTCCCCCCTTTTTCATAATGATTTGTTTCACACGCATTTTGATACATTATGATACATTTGGTTCTTTTGGGCCTGCGTACCCCAGTTTCATTTGATGATGGGTCAGGGTGCCCCTGTCACACTTTTAGATACATTCGGGCTTTCGATCCTTTTACTTTTCTACTTATGTGATTGTGCATTATTTCCTCAGATCTTGAACTGTCTTGGTTGCATGATATAGATCTTGAATCATAATCTAAACTTATGCAAGTGAATGTCTTATGTGCAAAGAGCATGTATGTCTTAATCAACAAAAGAGTACAGTTCGCAGGATATAAGAGACACTGTAAGGATGCAAAAGAGGTACACTTGCAACTTTTGAAGGTTGCGGTCGCAAGGATAAGACCTTGTGGTCGCCAGGAATATCGAGGGGAAGGACACAGTTGCAAAGATTTAAAGGTTGCGGCCATGTACTGAATGTTGCGGTTGTCCTTTGGTTGTTGCGGTCGTGCACTCCAAGGTGGCAGTCGCAAGAATCTTTGGTCCTTTCCAAGCGTTCTGTTGTTCAGTCTCTTCATGCCCTATAAGTATGAACTGGGGTCCCCCATTTCCTGTCAGTTTCACTTCAATGGCTTCCTTCTATAGCTCTCTCTCTACGTGGATAGAAGAGTTTTCACATATCGAGCGTCTTAACTTTACATCATTCAGTATCAACTCTCTATTCTCCCTGATAGTTGTTAAGGTTGACGAGCCACTGTTGAGGGCTGCGCTCACTTGTGGGATCCACAATCCCATGTCTTCCACTTTGGCCTTGAATAGCTGTGCCTTACTATAGAGGAGTTTACTGCTATTCTTGACCTTACCCTGAGGAAATCTATAGTCGTACCGACCTTCTTCCTTTCCAATCGGCAGCAGATAATACAACTATGTGGCTTATGCAGGATGGAGGCTTCTATCTTGACATCTGACGATTGTCTCGACATTCCTTAGATTATTGAGAGGTTTTGACCTATCGGTGACCTTAGCGACCTTCGCTTTCAGTTGCGGTGTCATTATGCAATGTGCTTCTACCTTCTCACCCGTTACCTCTTGGTTCCTTCTGATGGACATCTTAGCTACTCACTAGTGGACATTGAAGGTCAGATGTGGGTAGGAAAGGATTTTATCCCGATGGTACTTGCTGAGACCTTGATTGGCTTAAACGCTATTCATCGAGGTGCCACCACTACCTTTGCTGGTCGAAAACGTTAAATGCACCTGTGATGGTCGAAAACTTTAAAACGTTCTGCAAGTAAACTTTCTTCCTCTTTAGTAATTCCTTATTAGTCTGCATTTAACGTTTTCGACCTTTCAAGATGCCCACATGCTGTCCCTTGGCAGATTAATTACTTCCCACTTGCTTTTTCCACGAGTCTTTGATGGTTAATTCATCTACTGTCCAGCCCTCATAAACAAACAATCCCTAAAAGATACAAATCTCTAAAAATAAGTTACCATATCAATTAAAATGTTTTTCCCAAACACCAAAGCATCCCTAGAAGTAGGAACGAGCATTGAAATTGTCGTGCTTTTACCAGCTCCATTATGTCCATCCACAAACTAATCACCTCTCACTTGCCTCTTCCACGATTCTTCAACGATAAGTTCACCTTCTCTCGGGCCTCTGTCGAGGGTCCTCCTGCCGTGCCCCCAAGGGAGTCAATTTCATCCCAACTCAACCATCACAGATGCATTCATGACAATCTTGTAGACCATGAGTACCCAAAATTCTTGCACCCTTATATACTTTGGTGTTATCTGAAGCCACTCTCTTGGTCTTCCAATTAGCTACCTTCTACTCCGTCATCTAGTTCAGGCTCAGTCCCTAATGGTTCATCATTATGTCTCCCTTCTATCCCTTCATCTAGCTCAAGTTTGGG
>JAOTRH010442863.1:18607-32395 GCA_034768845.1 Heliamphora exappendiculata
TGGCTACCAAAATGAACTCGTGCCCATTTGAAGCCTTTGGTGTTACTCTGCAAATGCCTCATACTAAGAATGGCCATGGCGTGTCAAGCTATACAACTGGGATGGGGGAACATGCATAAGGTTTGCATGGATCTGACACTTATGGCGCATTCGCATAAACTGTATGTAATCTATCTCCATTGTCATCTAAATATACCCCTGTCATAGGATCTTCTTAGCTAACATGTTTCCACTCATGTGAGGCCCACAAACTCTCGCATCTATCCCTTTCACCAATTCTCGACCTTATTTACTCCTGACACATAGCTTGTTGACTCTAAAATGCCCTCATTTATACAATTTTTTCCCGCAAATGAGAAACTATGCTAATAACTTCCTTATTGCTCTTTTATCCTTTTTGCTAGCAAATTTGGGGTATTCTAAATGTTAAAGTACTAATGGAGTTCGTCAGTGATTTCTTCGACTACGGGCATCATCTCGTATATCGGTTTTCTTTTCTGCTCAATTATTAATGGTCTCATCCTAACCCCGGATGGTATGTCAATCATTAATGCCAAAGTAGCCAGTGCATCGGCGAACTTATTTTGCAGTCTCAGAACATGAGTGAAAATCACTGATTTGAAGCATGATATCAACTTCTCTAGCTCTTGATGGTAGAGGATCAGTGTTACATCCTTGACCTTCCATTCTCCTCTAGCCTACGATACTACCAACGTTGAATCCCCGATGACTTCCATCTTCTTTGCCCCTAGTTCTAGGGATGCCTCTAACTCGGCTAAGCACGCGTCATACTCCGCTTGGTTGTTAGTGACTTCAAAGTTGAGTTTCAAAGATAGGGGAACATGAGATTCGTTAGGAGTGACAAGGAGAACTCCTATTCTACAACCATACTGATTAGATACACCATCAAAATACAGAGTCCATTTTTCATCCTTGACTCTCATCAATTTCTCATTTGAAAATTGAAACTCGTCGTCTGCATCTCGTTCAATTGGCTGATCTACCAAGAACTCTGCCACGGCTCTTCCTTTTACTAACTTTTGAGTAACGTACCTGAGACTAAACTCTAACAGTAGTAACAACCATTAGGCCAGCCTTCGTATTAATGTCGACTTCTCAAACAAGTACTTTAACAGATCCATTCGGAAAATTACATTCACTATGAAAGATCACGTGTAATGCCTTAGTTTTTAGGAGACCCAACCAAAGCCCAGCATGTCTTCTCTAGTGGCGTATATCACATCTTAGACCCAGTCATCTTCTTTCTTAAGTAGTAGACTGTCTTCTCAACTATAGTTTCTCCTTTTTGTGCCAGCATACATCCCATAATCGAGTCAGTCACTGATAAATAGAGAATCAGTGGACTATTGGGCTCGATGGGGCAGAACAAGTGGGTTTTGCAAGTACTGATGCAACGCTTCAAAGACATCTTGGCATTTTATATCCCATTTAAACTTGACTCCTTTCTTCAACAAGCAGAACAACGGCTCGTAGGTGGTTATCAACTGGCTATGAATCGGCTAATGAACTGTATCTTGTCGAGAAAGTCCCTGATTTCTCCCTCGATCTTTAGAGGAGGCATTTCTATGATCACCTTGATTTTGATGGATTGACCTCGATGCCTTATTGGGTAATCATAAATTCGAGCATTTTGCCTACAATGATTTCGAAAGCACACTTCTGTGGGTTAAGCCGCAACTTGTATTTTCTGATTCTTTCAAAGAATTTTTGCAATGCTATGATATGGTCATCCCAGTCCTTGGACTTCACTGTCATATCATTCACATAACCCTCAACTTCCTTATGTATTATATCGTGCAGCAAAGTAGTGGCAGCCCTTTGATAGGTTGCCCCTACATTCTTCAAATCGAATGTCATCACACGATAATAGTAGGTATCCCAAGGTGTAGTGAACGTCGTCTTTTCTATGTCTTCGGGGTCTATTAGGATTTGATTGTACCTAAAGAAACCGTCTATGAACGACAAGAGAGCATGCCTTGCTATGCTATCTACTAAAACATCAATATGCAAAAATGGGAAATCGTCCTTCGGACTGGCTTTGTTGAGATCCCAGAAATTCACACATACTTGGATGCGTCCGTCCTTCTTCAAGATCGGTATAATATTAGCCACCCACATTGGGTACTCAGTTACCATAATAAATCCAGCGTTGATCTGCTTGTTGACTTCTTTTTTTATCTTTAGTGCCCATTTTGGCCGTATCCTTCTCAATTTTTGTTTAACCGATTTGGCATCGAAGTACAAGGAGATATGGTGTTAAATAATATCAAAATCAAAACCAGGCATATCCTCGTAAGACCAATGGTTTGAGTTATTTTTCAAAGATCGACTTGTGATCAGGGTATCACCAATTAATGATCAAGGAAGAGGACATAGCAAAGAACGCCTTTCAAACTTGTTATGGTCATTACGAATTTTTAGTCATGCCGTTTGGTTTGACAAATGCACCTGTGACATTCATAGGCTTGATGAACCGTATATTTCATCTATATCTTGACAGTTTTGTAGTCATATTTGTAAACAACATTCTTATCTACTCACCATTGAGGGAGATGCATGAAGAACATCTACATATTGCTCTGCACCTTCTAAGAGAACATCAACTATATGTAAAATTTGATAAGTGTGAATTTGGATTCTTGAGGTGACATTTCTTGGACATATGGTGTTAGGAGATAGAGTATCTGTAGACTCTTCAAAGGTTGATGCAGTGATGAGTTGGAAACGATCAAAGAACGTGTTTGAGATTCGCAGCTTTCTAGGTTTGGCATGCTACTACGGACGATTCGTGTAAGACTTTTCTCGACTCGCCGCACTGATGAAAAACCTTACCGAAAGGGTGTCAAGTTTATTTGGAGTTAGTCTTATGAGCTAGCATTCCAGGAACTGAAGAAGAGGTTGGCAAGTGCACCAGTATTGGTCATTCCGGAATGGGGTGTGGGTTACACTGTTTATTATGACGCATCGCATGACGACTTAGGATATGTCTTGATGCAGGAAGCTAAAGTTGTAGCCTATGGATCTCGACATTTGAAGATTCACGAACAGAACCATTTGACACATGACTTAGAGTTGGTAACCGTAGTTTTTGCCTTAAAGGTATGGCAGCACTATCTTTACGATGAGCATTTTAACGTTTTCTTTAACTAAAAAAGTTTAAAGTATTTATTTTCTTAAAAAGACCTGAATCTACACCAACAAAGATGGATGAAGTTTATGAAGGACTACGATTTCGAATTCAGCATCATCCGGGGAAGGACAATGTCGTTGCCGATGCTCTTAGCAGGATATCTCATGGTTCCTTAGCTTCAATTTTCATGCGTGATGGGACATGCTGAAGGAGGTTGGCAAGTTTGATTTGTGTCTCAAGGAGATAGAGGAGGGTGCGACCTTATTTTCTGTAGTTTTGTGACCCATACTTATTACACGTGTTCTTGAGGCTCAGCAGACGGATTAGGAAGCTCAGGTGTTGTGAGATCGTGTTACTAGTGGGAAAGACACCAAGGGGAGAGTTGTGAGCTTGGATTAGAGTTTGAGATTTTCTCGAAGTCTGTTTGTGTTAGAATCATGCTGTGACAATGTGTTACATGATTTCCATGATTCTCGTCTCGCAATGCACTCGGGAAGCACCAAGATGTATCATGATTTACGCCGACAGTTTTGGTAGAAGGAAATGAAGAGAAATATAGCTCAGTTTGTTTCTCGATGCCTTACTTGTCAACAAGTTAAAGTAGAACATCAAAAGCTAGCAGGGTTGCTACAACCGTTGCTAATATCATAATGGAAGTGGGAAAACGTCATGATAGATTTTGTATCTGGACATTCAAGATCGCCTAAGTGGTATAACGCTATATGAGTGGTGGTCGATAGACTGATAAAATTTGTGCACTTTCTTTCCATATGTGTGAAGGATTTCGTAGACAAGTTGAGTAAATTGTATGTCAATGAGATTGTTCAGTTACATGGAGTGCCTGTATCTATTATTTTTTTATCGAGACCCGTACTTTACATCGCGCTTCTAGCAGAGTCTTCAGTTATCTTTGGGGACGAGTTTTCTTTTCAGCACTGCTTATCATCCTTAGCCAGACAGCCAGTTTGAATGGACTATACAAATTTTAGAGGACATGCTTAGAGCTTATGTGCTATATTTTTGGGGTTCTTAGGATGATCATTTACCATTAGCAGAGTTTACCTATAATAATAGCTACTAGTCTATTATCGAGATGGCTCCTTTTGAAGCCTTGTTTGATAGGCCGTGTAGGTCCCCAGTATATTGGACGGATGTGGGGAAAACAACAGTTTTTGGACCTGACTTGGTGCATGAGACAACGGATAAGATTACCTTGATTCCTCAATGTTTAGTGACGGTCCAAAGCCGTAAAAAAAATTACACAAATCGAAGGAGGGGACCTTTGGAGTTTAAGGTAGAGGACCATGTGTTTTCAAAGATTTTGCTACATCGGGGGTTGATGAGATTTGGTCGTTGTGGAAAGTTATCGCCACTCTTTATTGGATCATTTGAAATTCTTGAGAGGACTTGGGAGGTAGCACACCGTTTAGCTTTTTCTCCTTAGTTGACATCTGTGCACAACGTGTTCTATATTTTTTTGCTTCAAAAATACGAGCCAGACTTGTCACATGTTTTGGATTAGGCTGAGTTACGGGTGGACAAAGACATTTCTTATGAGGAATAACCCATGAAAATATTGGATATGAAGGAACTAGTGTTAACGGGGAGAACTATTGCTTATATTAAGGTTTTGTGGCTTTATCACAGTGTTAAGAAGGCCACAAGGGAGCTTGAGTTCGAAGTCCATGCTATGTACCCAAAATTGTGTTCTTCTTGACCGTGTAGCGAATTTCGAAGGCAAAATTCCTTAAGGGGGAAGAGTTGTGAGGTTCAACTCCTTTTTATTTTGTAATATATAAAAGATGTGTTACGTGTGGCTTTTGGTTATTATAGAAAGGCTCGTTCTTATATGTTTTATGCATGTGTTAACTTAGATATGCATGTTGGCTTCAAACCAGGACCAGACGAGCATTGTGGTAGAAAGTTGGTAACTTTCTGGGCACGACCGCTCAAGTTGGCCTTACACAAATCGAGCAATCTATTGCGGGTATATATAAGTGGGATAGCCCACTATCTTGGCATTTGAGCCAAAGCTTCCTCTATAAGCTTCTCTATTCCTCTCTTGAAAGAAACCCCAAAACCCTTGACTTCTCTCTAACGTTTTCCTTACTCTGGATGTGATTTCTGGGATTGTGAGAGTGGAATGGTGTTGTACGCGTCAAGGGTTTCGCGTTCATCTGAACAAAATCTCGTTTCAACGATGTTGGTTTTTCTTAGGAATCTAAAGCATCGAGTTTTTAAATCTCTGCGATAGGATTCTAGACTATCTTGCTTTAAAGGATGTTATGGGTGATTACATGCATTTTATTATGTTAAAATGACATGAAATGATGTATCTTTGTGTTTAAGCCATGTTTGGTGGGTAAAAAGTATGATTTATGTTTTTTAGGTTTATTACAGAGTCAGTAGATGCATGAATATGTGATTATCAAATGTGAGTTGTGAAAATCGGAGAAAATTATGTAAATGTTGCAAAAACATGGATTTTTTGTATTTGGGGCAACCCTTGGGGTTGAGCATAGATTTTAAATGGTTGGGTTAAAGTAGATGATAGCTTTGTGCAAATGTTGGTATACCTCCATGAATTTTGGGATGGTGTGGCATGTGCCTTTTTATGATTTTGGGAATATCTTGTGTGCCTTTAATGATTTTTGAAATGTACCGTAACAATGTGGTGAATATAGACCACAATTGCTCATCGATGAAAGTCTAAAATTTTGTGCAAATAGGTGCTTTGCACCTTCAGGTTGATCCGTGTAAATGAAGTGATTGGCCCTATGGGAGACATTGGTTGTTGTAGCAAAGTAAAGAGCTCGCCGTTTCCTAGCAAGCCATTGAATGCCCAAGACTTAGATCAATAGATGAGAGTCTATAGTTACTACCATTATCCTTGATACGACAATGTCGATACGTACTAATTATTGTGGTTGTAGAAACTCTTTTTGGTTTGAAAACCTTGTTGGAGAACTAAAATGATTTTTTGTGTTATTTTTAAATTGTGAGAAGTTGTTAGGTTATGTGAACAATTGTGATTTTGAAGGAAAATCATTTTAAAACGTGTGGTTGAATTGTTCACATAGCTGGTAATTGCTTGTTATGCTTTTAATTCATGTTAGTCTATTCCTATGGGGCTTCGACTCACGTTGTTGGATTCAAACAATTTTAAGTGATCCAGATCATTTTGCTTGATGTTGCGAAGCTCGAATGGTAGTGGTAAAATGCTTAGTTTTCTTCTTTTGTTATTTGGATCTGTAATCATTATATTACATTTTGTACACGAAAGCATTTGTTTTGTAAGCCTTATGGCCGTGGTACCATTGAATGCATGTTTGTATGAGAACAAAAGTAACCTTGGGTTGGTTGTATTAGTTTCAAAGTCATTTGAAACGGGTTTTAGTTGGTTGGTTTTAATGTTGTAACAATTGGCTTTCGATTGATTGTTTGTTTTATGTTAACTCTTGTACCTCGAGGAAGGTTTTGAACCAAGTTTTAGTTATGTTATAGATTGTTTTGTTATGCCTTGGAGGTTTTCAAAAAGGTGGAAAATGAGCTAAGTGTTGAGTATCAAAAGTTGATTTTTGTGATGTGGTCCAATGAGACCCGGTCCCGTTTTAAATTTTATAATGTCTTTCAACGTGTTATTTATTGTTTTAATTTTTTTTGTGAAATAGCATGCTTTTATGTGTTTTATGCATGTTCAAACTTAGAAATGCATGTTAGGTTGAATCCCGGGACCGTTGGGCGTTGTGGTAAAAAAGAAAATGATATTTTTTGATGGGCCCTATAAATATCAGTCCTAGGCTAGATATTTTGGAACTTAAGACTTCTTAGCAAAGTTTCGTTCCAAACCTATGCCTTCTCTCTAACTTTTTGGGGGGCCTGAACTTAGTTTTTGGCGATCAAATACCTGATCTTTGTTATCCTCGCCGAGGACTTTGCGTTTATTCGGACAGAATCTCATTTTGACAAAGTTTATTTTTCATCGGAGTTTGATGCATCGAGTTTTCAACTCAATGAGGTAGGATCCTAGACTCTCATGTCTTAAAGGGGTGCTATGTGGAATTGTATGTGTTTTTTTCGTTTAAAAATGCATAAAAAGTTAATTTATGCTCTTAAAAGCTGGTTTACGTTCTTAAAACGTGTTTGGTTGGTTTTGGTTGGACGAAAAGGTTTTTAAAAGTGTTTTATGATTTCTTTCGAAGTTGTGGACTTGTTTATGTCTTTTGGTTTCAAAAAAATGCAAGTTTGGTTGGTTTGAATTGAGCCTGTGCTTGGATTTGTGAATTTTTTTTCGTCAGCTAGGGCTTTTCTTCGACATTCAATCAACTGAGAGGGTTCAATCGACTAAAGTGGGTGACTTAGTCGACTATCCTGGGTCGATGGGAGATTTTGAGATTTCAATAGCTTTTCAGTCGACTGAATGGTGGTCTTCAGTGGACTGAACTCCTGTAGGGATGTTTTTTTCTGTTTCTTTCCTTTTCTGTCATGTTGGACGCGTATGGGTCCGTGGTTTTTAAAAAAGCTAGTTTTGAAAAAAGGTAGAGATTTGTGTAAACGTTTGTGAAAATTGAATTTTTGAAGGTCGAGAGCTAACCCTTGGGGTTGAGTTACGTTTTATTGATTGCTGGTCTCCAGAGTTTGTAGATGACGTTTTATGTGAATGTGACATTTGTATATGGTTGTGTGCGTGAAAACTTTTGTTCATTCATGCATTAGTTGGGGGGAATATTGGTCCCTTGGTGAAAGCCCATAAAGATGCATTAGTTGTGGCGAATATTGGTTCCTCGGTGAAAGCCCATACAGATGCATAATGAGGGGCGAATATTGGTTCTATGGTGAAGGCACATGAAAATGCATTCATGCATAATGAGGGGCTGCAGTCCTGCGGTGAAAGCCTGTGAAGATACATGTGTTGTATGTGTTGCATATGTTTCTTTTCTCAAACTATTTCGAGGCTCGTGTGAGTCAAAATTTTCATATCATTTCGCATCTCGTTTTGATCATGATAAATCATTTTCGAGGCTGGGAAGAGTCGTAACATTCACATTATTTTATTACCATGTTTAGCTTTTATTATATGTTAGTCTATATTCTACTGGGCTTTGGCTCACGGTGTGGGATTTAAAAATATTTTTCAAGTGTATATGATCATGCAGGTAGATCTAGAGGAGCAGGATGGGGTGAAAGATCTGTCATCTTCTTTTTGTTTCATTTGGATCACGTATTGTTTTACATGTTTATAACTGTAGAACCACGTGTTGTAAGGCTTGTGGCAGATATATCTAATGCATGTATGTATTTTGAGGGAGAGACCTCGGGTTAGGTGTTATTTTTCGCTTTGTCTGGTTTTATCCTTTCTAAAAATGATCATGCCTCGAAGGAGGATATTGGTTTATGTTCTGGTGGACTTTTCTTTTAAATAAACCCTTGGTAGTGCCTTTTTACAAATGTTTTAGCTTTTCTTTAAATGTTGAGATGTTGACCCGTTTGTGAAATCAATTTTAGTGGATCGTGACATCCCAAAATGGTTGTTCGTGGGTGTTTCTCATGACCCGAGTGTCGGGGCATGACAAAATGGTATCAGAGCTCTAGGGTTGAATACCTAAGAGCCGTGTAAAGAGAGTGTATTACCTTGTGAGCCTAATTGTGTGTGCTTGATTGTATGTGTTTAGATGTTTTGATAACATGAACATGATAGCTTGATGAGTATGAGAATTTTGTGTATATGTAAGCATGGGGGTTAAACCTTAGGATTGATTAGTCTTGCCTTCTAGTATTTGGATTAATAAACTTGAAAGTCAAGTTAGAAATATGTTTAGACAACGTGTTTTCTAGCAAGAAATCTAAGTAGGTTATCCAAATTAATGTGTCACTCTTGTTGGTTCTCCTCGGTATGTGAGACGTGTTTACATGATCATTAATAGCTAAGTGTTAGCATGATTATGTGGTTGGTGTTCATGTTAATGCACCGTGTTGTATCTTATGATCTATATTTTCTTATGCATATGAATTGCATACCCTTAGAGAGGTTGAGGCTGTGGTTTGGGTCGTGGATGTGTGACCCAGTTGCTATTGGTTGTTGCGAGGTAAGGTCGTGGGTTGAGTGTTGATTGCTTGGTTGGTACGGCCTGTTAGGACTGACGTGATTGTTTTGCTTGGAACGAATGGGCCGTGATGAGTTCTGTATAAGAAGAAATTGTTGAGTGTGAGAGGAAAGTCTTGGTTGGTTACTTGACGGATACATCTTGGGTTTGAGTATCCTACTGTTATGGATCCAAGGGGTCGATGTATGTGTTATAAGTTTGGTGTTGGTGACGGATGATGGTTTAGATGAATTGCGTTCTTTAGTGTACCAGGCGAATTAAGTGAGTTTTTCTCTAGAATCAGGTGTGTATATTATTGCTTGTGAATGAACATCTTATCAGCTTCAGTGACAACATTGTTAGTATCAGCAGGATAGCAATGTGGTATCAAAGTGGGTGGTTATCAAGGGATCGTCAAAACTTGAGTAAGATTTATGTGTGGAACATATGACTTCATGTGACCAGTGTTGGGGTTCGACATTGTGTGTTTGGACTCGTGAAGACAATCCTTGGTGCGGATTGCGAGGGGCGATTGAGCCAGTATGTGGTAGTGCGACGAGGGAGGTATTTGTATAGATAATGGTAGTGTCAGTGAGATTTTGAGCACACGGGTGGTCTTGGTGGCGATCTATTCTTCGAAGACATGTTTACTTCGTGTGATGACAGTCTTAGGGTTTCAGTTGCTGGTGCATTTTTGCTATTGTGCGGTGTAGTTGGATTTGCATCAGAGATTGTTGGTGGTTGATGGAGGGTGTCTGGCTTGAGATTTAGTGTTAAATTTTGGGGACGAAATTCCTTTAACGGGGGTAGAGTTGTGAGACCCAATTCCATTTTAAATTTTATAATGCCTTTCGACGTGTTATTTTTTTTTGTGTGGAATAACATATTTATATGTGTTTTATGCATGTTCGAGTTTAAAAATGCATGTTAGGTTGAATCCCGGGATCGTTAGGCGTTGTGGTACAAAAAAAAGATATTTTTGGGTGGGCCCTATAAATATCATCCATTGGCTACATATTTTGAAATCTAAGACTTCTTAGCTAAGTTTCATTCTAAACCTCTACCTTCTCTCTAACATTTCGGTGGGCCTGGGCTTAGTTTTTGGTGATCGAATACCGGATCCTTGTTATCCTCGCCAAGGGCTTCGTGTTCATCAAGACGGAATCTCATTTTGACAAAGTTCATTTTTCATCAAAGTTTGAGTCACCGAGTTTTTAACTCAGCGAGATAGAATCCTAGACTTTCATGTCTTAAAGGGGTGCTATGTGGAATTGTATATGTGTTTACCATTTTAAAATACATGAAAAGTTGATTTATGTTCTTAAAAGTTGGTTTATGTTCCTAAAACGTGTTTGGATGCTTTTGGTTGGACGAAAAGGTTTTTAAAAGGGCTTTACAGTTTCTTTCAAAGTTTTGGAATTGTGTATGTCCGTGGGTTTCAAAAAAATACAAATTTGGTTAGTTTGATTTGGACCTGTACTTGGATCTGTGAAGTTTTTTCGTCGACTAGGTCCTTTCTCGACATTCAGTCGACTGAAGTGGGTAGTTCAATCGACTGAATGGCCCGATAGTGGGTTCAGTCGACTGAAGTGGGTGACTCAGTCGACTAACCTGGGTCGGTGGGAGATTTTGATATTTCAATAGCTTTCTATTCGACTGAATGGTGGTCTTCAATCGACTGAACTCCTGTAGGGATGTTTTTTTCTCTTACTTTCCTTTTTGTTATGTTGAATGTGTATGGGTAAGTGGTTTTCAAAATGGTGAGTTTTGGAAAAAGGTAGAGATTTGTGTAAACGTTTGTACAAATTAAATTTTTAAAGGTTTGGAGCTAACCCTTGGGGTTCAATTTTGTTTTATTGATTATTGGTCTCTAGGGTTGGTGGATGACATTGTATGTGAATGTGACGTTTGTACATAGTTCTGTGTGTGCAAACTTTTGTTCATTCATGCATTAGTTGGGGCGAATATTGGTTCCTCGGTAAAAGCCTGTAAAGATGTAATCAGGCATAATGAGAGGTTGCAGTCTTGCTGTGAAAGCCCGTGAAAATGCATTCATGCATAATGAGGGGCTGCAGTCCTGCGATGAAAGCCCATGAAGATACATGTGTTGTATGTGTTGCATATGTTTCTTTTCTCAAACTGTTTCGAGGCTCGTGTGATTCAAAGTTTTCATATCTTTTTGCATCTCGTTTTGATCATGAAAAACCAATTTTGAGGCTCGAGACAGTCGTAACATTCATATTATTCTGTTAGCATGTTTAGCTTTTATTACATGTTAGTCTATTTTTTGCTGGGCTTTAGCTCACTGCGTGAGATTTAAAATCATTTTTCAGATGTATATGATCACACAGGTTGATTTGGAAGAGCCAGATGGGGCAAAAGTTTTGTCGTCTTCTTTTTGTTTTATTTGGATCATGTATTGTTTTACATGTTTATGAATGTAGAACAACATGTTGTAAGCCTTGTGGCAGATATATTTAATGTATGTATGCATTTTAAGAGTGAGACCTTGGGTTGGGTGTTGGTTTTCGCTTTGTATGGTTTTATCCTTTCTAAAAATGATCATGCCTCAAGGGAGGATTTTGGTTTATGTTCTAGTGGGTTTTTCTCTTAAATAAACCCTCGGTAGTGCCTTTTTACAAATATTTTAGCTTTCCTTTAAATGTTAAGATGTTGACCCATTTGTGCGGCTGATTTTGGTGGATCATGACATCCCAAAATGGTTGTTCGTGGGTGTTTCTTGTGACCTCGGTGTTAGGGCGTGAAAAAATAGTATCAAAGCTCTAGGTTCGAATACCTAAGAACCATGAGAAGAGGGTGCATCTCCTTGTGAGGCTGATTGCGTGTACTTGATTGTATGTGTTTAAATGTTTTGATAACATGAACATGATAGCTTGTTGAGTATGAGAATTTCGTGTATATGTAAGCATGGGGGTTGAACCTTAGGATTGATTAGTCTTGCCTTCGGGTGTTTGGATTAACAACTTGGAAGCCAAGTTAGAAATGCATTTGGCAGACGTGTTTTTTGACAAGAAATCTAAGTAGGATATCTAAATTGACGCATCACTCTTATCGGTTTTCCTCGGTATGTGAGACTTGTTTGCATAATCGTTTATGGCTAAGTGTTAGCATGTTTATGTGGTTAGTGTTCATGTTAATGCGCCATGTTACATCTTATGATCTATATTTTCTTATGTATATGAATTGTGTACCCTTGGAGAGGGTGAGGCCGTGGTTTAGGTATTGGATGTGTGACTTAGTTGCTGTTGGTTGCTGCCAGGTAAGCTCGTGGGTTGAGTGTCGATCGCTTAATGCATAATGGAACTCGTTAGTGAGCTGGGGTTAGCCACGTGAAGTTGACCTTGGTTGATAAACTGTTGAGTGTTTGTATGAGCAGAGTTTTGTTCAGGTGTAGTTGAAGCATGGTTAGTGGTTTGGTTTTGGTAGATAGCTCCTCTTGAGAGTATGTTACAGGAAATTAAGGTTATGTTATGTATGGTCTTGTGAGTTTGGGTTTGTGTTTTGTTTGGAGCTGTGAATTGAGTTAAGGATTGGTCGTCGACTGTGGCAAGTGTTGTGTTTTTGTGTAACCATTTGTTCGAATGGTGATCCTAAGGATGTGGTTGTTAGGGCTGGTATACTGAAAATCATATTTTTAGTATTTAATTTTAATAATTAATAAAATTAATTTTTCATTTTATGAGCAATGTATGTGTATCATTTCTTTAATGTTACATATAAATGTTCGATGTTTTGTTTAGTATTTAATCTGGTGTGTAAAGTACGGCTTGCACATAGAAGATAAGATTTTAGGTTCTTACAGAATATAAGTTTTATGTTCACAATTTAAATGGAAATGCATATACCATCGGTACGACTATAGCACAGAGTTTTAGTTGGCCTGTCTTGGTTATGAAGAACAGATAATAGTGCCGTCTATTATTCCAACTCTCTGTGCTAGTACAGTTTGTGTGTATTGAATGGGATATTTGGGATAATTAATTTTATACTGCCTATATAAATTAATTCACACCATAAGGTTATTATGAATAGTGCTTTTCCTCTTAATCCTGAAATAATTATTGATTTACATATATTTAATATTCGTTGTTTTGATTCATTAGAGGGTGCAATATGATATGGGTGCGATCTTATAAGCTTCCCAGTGAGTTGGATAGCAATATTATTTATATGATAAATATTAATTTTTGACAGAATTCACGTCCCGAAAGATCGGGATTGACGATACCTCCTTAAGAAAGCTTATAAGTTTTGACCAGACCAAACCCTTCAGGTGGATTTTATTGTTCGGCGGTCAAATAAGTTAAGTGGAAGCCCCCACATCATTTCTGATGAGCAAGATATCATCTACATAAAGTACTAGGAAGATCATCATGCTTTCATCACGCTTCTTATACACACAGGACTCATCTGGACTTTTGATCAAAACCATAAGACTTTATAGCTTGATCAAACCGAGTATTCCAAGACCTTGATGCCTGCTTAAGTCCGTAAATGGATCTCTTAAGGTTGCACAACATGTGCTCCTGGCCC
>JAOTRH010442874.1:2909-32390 GCA_034768845.1 Heliamphora exappendiculata
CAAATACACCAACGCATGAATCCAAAAATAGCACGCACAAATGCATATGCAAATTCAATCATGATAACCGTACTAAGGAAAGAATCTTTAGTCAGCATTCACTTCTACAATATTTTCCTCAATATATATATATCCATTTTAACCAATTGTTTAAACTTACATGCAACTTCAATTATTTAGCCTTAATCAATTGAGGTAGGGTAGAACTGAAAGTGATAATGAAGATATTTTTACTATACAAATTGTATGGAAGAGAGCAACAAAATGAACGTTATTGTGACATGCAAAGGCAACAGAAATCTTCAATGATAACTGAACAACGAGAACTACAACTAAAAAAAAGAAGAACAAACTATCAACAACGATGAGTGGCATCTCAACATGCTTCAACAAATGATCTGCAAAATTTAATCACACATGACCGTCCAGATGCTATTTCTAGCTGTAAGTAATTGCTTTGATTTAATTTAAATACAATTTCTATAGGTAAATGTATTCACCTTTTGTTTTCAATTTATATAGACTTGGGAACGAGTACGATAATGTCTTTGGTTGGATATGCACCATGTTCTTCTATTTATGAACATGATAGTACCAGTGCAGTGGGGGAAGAAGCACAATCCGTTTTTATTGAAGGTATAAATTCAATTTTAAAACTAATTTTAAGTTATTTGTTGTTATTGGTAATAAAATTGTACCCATTTTACTGGTACAATATAATAACACAGATTTTATAATATATGACCTATATTCACAAAACATTTCTTTACAACACTTAATTACATCTAACAAAAAATAATCGTTACTATATAGGACATGGTCCGAATGCCAATCTTGATCATTATGACCAAAGAGATGTATGTACTATTTTTTATAGTCAGTCATTTCTTCAAAGAACACATCGTAATTGTGCAAAAAACTTCCATGAGAATAGGAAATTGCAAAGGTATCAACTACCCCAGCCGACTACATGTATGCACTGTGGAGCAAGATTGCTCCATCATGAAACATCTAGCATGCGTTGTAATAATGGAAAGTCTTTGCCTTTAATAATAACTCCCGATGAGTTGTTTAACATCTTCTCAAACCAAACGATAAAGGTTTCTCATTTTAGAAAATATATTCGAACATATAATCATGTATTTTCGTTCAACTCAATGGGAGTCAATGTAGATGAAAGTCTAGCGGCGTGATCTCGGGGCATTTTCACATTTCGGGCATAAGGAGGAATATTTCATAGAATTGGTAGTCTTTTACCAACTACAAGTGATAGACCAAGATATTTGCAGTTGCACATATACAACACTAAACATGAAATCGATAATAGGTTGTTAGAAACTAAAGGCATGCAGAGAGAAATAATTGAGAAGATAACATCTATTTTAAACACTCATAATCCATTCGTGCATACGTTTCACCATTTAGCACAATGCCAATATATTCATAATTGTAGGCTTATTATCAAAGAGCAAATCGCTGATTGTCGACAGTTTCATCTACCAACAGCTTCTCAGGTTGCAACAATTGTCGTAGGTGGGGAAGAAATTGGAAATGTAAAGGAAATGGACATTATTGTTCAATCGACAAGTGGAAACAATATCTATTACTCTTACCTTACTGTAAATATGGATGCGGCATAAATAGTTGAAATATCAATGGTGGAAAAGTTACATGTTGTGATTTTTACTCATACATCCTATATGAAACATTAAATGTTTTAATAATTTGCTTATTCACTATGTAATCTTAATGTTAGAATCAAATTTTCAAGTTGTTAACACAAAATAAAAAATTAGATTCACCCCAATGATTGTTCACTTCTTCTTCGAGGGGGTCGACTTTACAATAGTATGTTGTCGATAATTATGTTAAGATTGAGACTAACAATCTTTGATGAATACGCACGCATCAAAATGACACTCTAGTTGAGCTATTTCAAGACTTACAAGACTCAGTACAAGCTGAAGAACTATATGGAGGTAAGGATCGTATGTTACGTGAATTATAATTGTACTTTGACACTTTTAAATTAATTGTTATTCTAAATACTCTATTTTTGTAAGTAGATTATATTAGACGTAGAGTCGTATTACTGTCATCATTTTTCGAAAGTTCGCGAGACATGTACCAAAGATATTAGGATACAATGGCTTTAGTTTAGAAGTTTAGCAAGCCTGGTCTCTTTCTTACAATGACATGTAATCTTAATTGGCCAAAAATAGAAGCTGGACTATTACCCGGCCAAGCACCTCATGATCATCCAGACTTGCTAGCAAGAGTATTTCGATCAGAATTTGAGGAGTTAAAGACATACATTTTGACCAAACACGTACTTGATAAAGTTGTTGCATACGTGTACGTTGTTGAGTTTCAGAAGAGAGGCCTGTAATATGTGCATATGCTTCTCATATTTGATGAAAATGATAGGTTAAATACCCCAATGATTATGATGCTATTGTTCGAGCTGAGATTTCAGACAAGCAACAAGAGCCTCAATTGTATAGTGCTATAATGAATTACATGATACATGGCCCATGCAGAATGTGTAACAACTGTGCACCATGCATGAGGGATGGAATATGCAAACGACATTATCCTAAGCTATTCTCGACAACTACAACTTTGAAAAATGATTCGTATCCAACATATCGAAGACGGGAAGGCTCACCAGTGCCATTAGAAGTAATGAAGAAATACAAGTTGACAACATTTGAGCCGCTCCATATAATCCATGGTTGCATTTAAAATATGATTGTCACATTAATGTTGAAGTATAAAGTAGCATTCAAAGTGTGAATTACTTATACAAATATATCTATAAGGGTTCCGATTGAATCCTTTTTGAAGTTCGCCTCGGACCCAATTATGATGAAGCACAACAATTTATAGATGGGCGATGAATTTGTGCTCTACAAGCATTTTGGCGAATTTTTAAATTCTTAGTGAGCAGATTAACCCAAAGCGTAGTACATCTCCAAATACATTTGCCGAATAAACATCAAGTGAGATTTTACAATTACCAAATTATAAGCGATGTTCTTGCGAACGGGCACTGTTCTAGAACGATGCTGACTGAATTCTTCCAGTTAAATCTAGATGACATTGCGGCAAATGGTTATCTATATTGAAAAATTCCTAAACATTACAAATGGTGCAAGGGTGAAAAAATATGGCGAAGAAGGGAAAGTAATCAACGAGCAATTGGTAGGGTCTACACAGTTTTTTCATTTGAAGGGGACAAATGCTACTTGCGAATTCTACTTAACCATGTTAGAGGACCCAAATCATTTGAACAATTACTGACAGTTAATGGAATAATGTATCCATCTTTTAAGATCGCGATGAAAGAGCATGGTTTATTGAAGCACGATGATAGTATTCAACAATGTCTCCTAGAAGCAGCATCCACTCATATGCTTATTGCATTACGATTATTATTTATGACTATATTAGTGTATTGCCTCAATCGGAGTACGAAGATTATGGGATGAGATGTTTTCTTCCATGGTTGAAAATTATCCATATGGAAGGAGTACAAATAATGTTCGTATCTCAGATAGATTCCTTCGAAATTTGAATTGCATGTTGCAACAACAAAACAAAAATATATCTTACTATGATCTACCGTAAATTTCAGAAGAGTTGCATAATAGTTTAAGAATTTCAAAGATCATTCAAGATGAGCTTTCTGTTATAATTCCTCAAGAGGAATTGAACTGTATTGCTATGTTAAATATCGATCAAAGCTTTGCATTATAGTCAGTTATGGGAGCTATAGAACGTAACAAGTGTAAGATATTTTTTGTAGATGGTCCTGGGAGAACAAGGAAAATGTACTTATATCGTGCATTGTTGGCATCACTAAGAAGACAAGGTTAAATTTCCATTGCAACAGTAACATTAGGAATAGTAGCCACATTAATGCCTGAATGAAGGACTGCATATTCATGGTTTAAGATTTCGTTGAACCTAGATGCATCCTATGTGTGCTCTATAATTAAATAGTCTGATTTATTTGAACTAATATGACGTGCAACAATCATCATTTGGGGTGAAGCAACTACGACAAATCTTCATCAGACCTGATGTCATGACCCATTTTCACGAATGGCGTTCTTGACCGGTCAGTGAGTCAAAACTCACCAAAGGCCTTTACTTTTCTTTTTTCCCATTTATTTTGAATTTGTTGACTATATATATATATATATATAAAGAATTCTCAAAAAGAAAAAAGAAGACAAGTCGATAAAACTTAATTTTCACCATTCAAACTTTTTCAGAATCTCATTTCAAAATAAAATTTTAGAGCTTACTAATAGTGAAATCAGCATCTAACATCATTAAAACATACTTCTATGTACTAAATACAGAACCATGTGCTAAATACCGAAATGCAAAATACAGGAATTAAAAAGAAAATATAAGCGAAACAAAGTTTTCTTCCTCACCTTTCACTTCCTTTGTTTCATCGTGCGTCACCTGGATAATATCAGCATCCATTAGTAATGCTATTGTGAGTGTATAGATATCAAGATTTCTAATTTTTCATTACTATCTAAGTTTAACTTTATACAGTTAGAACTTTTCTTTATACCAAATATTATACCGACTTCCATCCTTATTCCATGGAACTCTTAGTATTTTTCCTGCCTTCGAGTCGGAACCTTATGGTATTGTTTTCTTGTTCCCCTGAGTCGAGACCTTTGGTGATATTTCCTTGCCTCTGTAGCTATCCCAATCCAACCAAGCCGAATCTTAGGCACCCATCTCGAATGCGCCCCAATGACGAAAGTATGAGAATCATGCTCAAAGACACTCCCAAGCAAACAAAATCACAAATATGCCTCAAAACCCAAAAATCCTAAAAAACCTTCAGATCGTGACATTTCCATCCACACAGCAGCCACCTTTTTTAGAATAGGCGGTGTTCTTACCTTCACAGCCATAACCTTTTTTGAAAATCCTAAATCAAGACGTTGACTTTCTTTGTCACAGTCATTGCTTTTTTATCTACGCCGTGACTTTTGAAAGTCATGGTTGTCCTTTTCACCACCATAAAGATAGTGGCATGCACTGTACAAAAGTAAAAAGGTAACGGTCATCACCATTTTCCCTTTTTGGCTAGGTAGCAGCATCCCAGAAGGGGTATATGTTGCTCGCCTTACCTATAAATAGGAGGCAATTCCAAGCAAAAACAAGAGAGAGATATACCTGGAGGCCCAAACTCTATCAAAATACTCATCCGTTCGATATTCTCCCATCCATCCTATACTCTTCGAGCCTCATTCGTGTTCTTACTTGCTCCGGAGTTCTTCGAGCACATATATTAGCTTGGAGGTATCATATTCTCACCGTCAAGGGGCTATTCAGGGTGGATACTCACGTGAGGTAATCTTAGGACATCACAACTCTTCTTAAACCCTCATCTTCTTCCCTCGAAGGTGTCGTGGATAAGGTTTCTATTCTTTTATTGCTTATTCATCATTCATTTCAATGTAAACATTAATTTTCTTCAAGCTTTCATTACTAGTAGTATATTCATAGCCTTCTGTTTCGTATATTTATATTTATTTACGTCCTGTTTCAATACGTGTAAGCACAATGAACACATCAAAAGCCTTCTGAAGTTCTGAAACATGACGGTCGTAACCTTTTTATGTCACAACCGTATGTTTTGTTAAACCCACAGTTACGGCCGTGTCCTTTTTATATACGCCGGTTCATTTATGCCTCTCTATATGGACAGCTTCAACATCTTGTTGTTACGGTTGTGACATTGTTTTAAGGTCAGAAATGAAAAAATCCTTTTCAAAACTCTATGTTACTTGTTTATTTCAAGTTTGTACATCTTTTTGTTGCTCTGCTTAGTATTTCTTCTTTTTGTACTTCTGCCTGTCTTTCTATCGGGTGATGAATGGCATAGCTGGCTTAGACCAAATGGACCATGGTCTCCATTTTGTATACCTTCATATCTATATGTTCTAAGATTATACAAATATGATGGCCGCCTCATTTTCTTTCATGTTTGTTACTGCCGTTATATCTCGTCATTATGGCTGTAAGGTTTTTGTGAAGCCAGTATCATAAAAATATATTTCAAGCATTCTGTTATTCATGTTTGATACCATGTATATTTTGTCTTGAGTTATTGCTTGTATAGGGGATGAAGGATGGTGGATCAAGGCTAAAACCAATAGGTTATGTTCTCTGTCCTACACGTTCTAATCCTTTGAGCTTGTTTTAAGCCTCATGCCCATGACATTTATTTGTTACGGCCGTGAGATATTTTTATTCTGTTCTTTGTAGTTACCCTATTTTTGTCATGGTTGCCTGTTTTGTGATTATTTTTGTCACGATCGCAACAGTGGTTGCTACGGCCGAGAGTTTTGTGCATGACCAATAGCTTAAATATGATGTTTAAATCTATTTTGCTTGTTCTATACAGATTGTTTACATCATGATAGGGATAGAAACATTATTGCATGACCCTTAGAATCTTACGTGTTCGTTTATCGCTTATTTGCATATTTTTCGCTTTGCTTTGCTCAAACAATACGTGTGGCATATCTAGAAATAATAACCAAATTGCATGACCCTAGAATCATAGTTAAGTTTTTGTTTCATTGCTTGCTTTTGGTTGAACTCTCTTTAACCTCCCATTCTATATATGTTACCCTTAAAAAGTTTACAACAAGAACTAACATTAACAAAGTAAAGGCCAACCTTACGGTTGGGCGAAAATAGTGCCTAACACCTCCCTTTTTGTACCCTAATTCCCGGACCCTCTTTTTCTCTGGTTACGTATTTAAAAGACCCGCAACCTTCTTTTTGTTTTTTTGATTTTTTTTAAAAACTAAGTAGCGACTCTATTTTTCAAAAGAATGCTCAGATATCTTGGACTTTTGTTTTAAAAAAAAGTATATTTTTCTAAAAATAATAAATATTCGATGCATCCTCCACGTGTGGCTCAAAGCATCTGCAGCATTTTATTGCAACTCTGCTGGGGACTAGTTTTCTAAAAAAAAAAATCACAAGAGGGCTAAACTTGAAATGTCAATGGTTCTTGTTGTAAACTTTTCATCGGTATTCACATTTGCATTTGCATATTTGTGTACTTAGTTCTCAAACCACCACTCCGCCTACCCGATACCCCGGTCAGTTTACTGTCTCAGGGCTATGTTGGGGAAGGCAACAAGCTTTTTAGCCACATTCTTCCATAGATGTGGCAAAAAGAGTTATTGCATACCGTTTGACCATGCCTTACACCATTCCTAGCATTGGGAGGAAAATTCTTGACTCTATTCAGAATGTACACTAAGTGAAGACTTACCAGCCTTTTCATGTGCATATAGATTCTTAGAACCCTTCTTTTAGGATCAATAAATCTTTTAGGCTTATGTAATTTTCTTTTTATGGATGCTTTTGTTTGTATAGTTAGCACTCTGATTAGGATTAGTTTTTGTCCTCTCGATCCATCATTGGGGGTGAGTTATTTTGAGTTTAGGCCCGGCTAACAAGTCTTCCAATTTACGCGAGCTCTTTCAGTTCAGAGACCTGGGATAATAGCGCTAATAAGAGAAGAACTTATATTCACTTGGGCTTGATCTCCGAGCGAAAGAATCAGACGTACCAGTTAGTTGAGATTGCCGATGGCAAACCCAGAATTGACTATGGTAGACATGATGAGGACAATTCTAGAATTCCAGGGGACTGTTGAGAGAGTTGGACCAATCATGATAGGATCCAGACTTAGTGTCAGGCTCAAATCTAGGCCTTACGAACCCGGGTTGCAGACCCCAATGTAGTTGTTCCAAACGACTAGGAGGCTGGAATAGGAGATAATATATGGGATGATAATGTGAGACCCAAGGGAGCCTAACCAGCAGTTGCATAGCCCGTCCGGTTGGGGATCCAAGAAATCTTGGCCACTAAGGAGTTGATCTTGTCTGATATGGTCAACAAGATAGAGAAGATTTTGAGAAAAGCTTGAGGAGCTGAGGATTATATGCTAGACTTCGAGGGTCTCTGTCTATTCCTCGATACTAAGTTACCTGAGAAGTTCAAGATGCCTGATATAGAGAAAATTGACAGGACTAGGGACCTGAGGATCCATTTGGGAATGCACGCGAGAACTTTGTCGCCAATGGGTATCAGTGATTAGTTGAAAGCCTAGCTTGTCCAACGATCTTTGTTAGGAGTCGCTCAGAAATGATTTCTATTTTTAGATGCTGCAAAGACGAGAACATGGGAGGACATTACTACTGCATTTATTAATCAGTACAATTACAACATCCAGTTCGATGTCACCACTCAGGAACTCGAGACAATTCGGCTGGAGGACAAAGAATCTTTTGTTGAGTTTCTAACCCAATTGAGGGCTAAAGTAGCCAAAATGACAAATTGAGTCATTGAGAAGGAACAAGTAAGAATGGTGGTGAAAAACTTGCAGCCACAGTTCCGTAAGCATCTGATCACACAGCCATTGATGACATTTGAGCATATTTTCGATGCAGGCGTACAGATAGAGGACGCACTACAGTCTGGGGATATTGAGAAGGGAGAACTGAGTTAGAAAATGGTCCAAAAATCGTATGCCAATAATTCGAATAATGCCACCAATGTTGTAAGTTGAAGTTATGATGTGAACTTGTTAAACCCCAACCCGAATCAGGCAAACCCATCTGCTCAATCAGCTGCCCAAAATCCACCCCGAAACTGAAAGAGAATCTTCACCCAACTCACTATGCCTTTAGCATCCATTCTGAACCATCTGATCGAAAAGGGTCTCCTAAAACCTTTGGAGCTGACCCCGCCCCCAAATCCTTTGTCACCAAGATATAACTCTACCTAGTACTGCACCTTTCACTAGGGCATAGTCATTTAAGCAACAATTGGCATGAGATTTAAGACTTGATAGACAACAGGGTGATTCCTCCACCGACTGCCACTCAAAAATTGAATGTCACCACCAACCCTTGGCTGAACCATGCGAACTAGCAAAATTTGAATGCCATTGAAGGAGAGTCAGAAGGATTTGATCCCATGAAGCTTATAGTCCCCGCAATAGAAGTAAAGCCAATTACAGTTCTGCCATTCGATTTAGAAGCGTTGCTGCTTGATGACCTTATTCAAGATTTGATAGATGATGGTTTCGATAATTTTTTGATCTTTATCATCCATGAGGAGGGAGTTCCTTCCCCTGTTAACGGTAGTGATGAGAAAGATGAAAAAATTAGATGACTGTGGGAAGTTTTGGCCCACCTTGATGCATTAGATGATTTGGAAGAGGCAAGAATCGACATCAAGCGGCATGTCCCAACCGTCCCGAGCAATGATACAGCCTGACACCGAGGGGCAATTAGGTATAGGAAAGCCAACCCAAGTTTTGAAATGGAAGAAATAGGAAAATAGTATTAGAAGTAGGAGAATCCTCGAACGGGAAGGACGTCGATAGTAAAAGTAAGCTGGAGGAAAGTCCACCGATTAGTACAAAAGCCAAGGGGAAGAAGGAGCAGAAAGGAAAAGAAGAAAGTTCACCCTAAGTGAATTTGTTGGGAATCGCAAGTCTTGCGTTTGATCCTTCTGTATACATTGTTCCTCTTCATGAGCCAAAGTCGAGGACACCTCTACCCGAGGGACCTATCATATTTTCTCTCGAATGGGACTACCAAGAAGAGAACGACATGTGAGAATTGAAAGAGGTCGAGCAGGAATTCACAGATATAGAATATTATGAAGGAGAGGATGTGTTGAAATGGCATCCGATTGTGAAGAACCATACGACCATGGAGGCTCGTCAGAATCTTGGTGCCCTCCCCCACCATACGGTTATGAAGACCCGTTTGATGATGTGTCACTGCCACAACTTTTTTGAGTTGGAGGCCGAAATCAATGAAGAGTCCGATTGGCTTTCACAAAATGTAATGGGATTTGAGGAAGACTTTTAGAAAAATGAAGGAGACAATGAAAAGATAGCAAGCACACACAATTTCTAGGCCTTTCGAGAGAAAGGGTGCCTGGTGGTTAAGATTCGAGAAGTGGTTGACCGGTTTAAAGGACTGTGGGAGCACGAAGAGCAGATAGAGCATATGACAAGGAGCGAAAGACATTTTAAACCTGCACAGCTAGAGAAGGGGCAACCAAGTAGGGGCACAGAGGAAGCAAGGAAGCAGGCAGAAAGAGGAGAAAAATAGAATTGTGAAGAGGAAGATGCAGTTCTGAAACAGCTTAAGAAGACGCAAGCCAATCTAAGTATTTGGGGGTTGCTTGTAGCATCTCACAAGCACAGATAGGCTGTCCTAAAAGCCTGGAACAACGTGGACATACCAATTGATATCTCTCTGGACCAACTGGCTAGAATGCTCATACTCGAGAAACAGTCCAGTGTTGTCGCCTTTAGTGACAGGAATTTTCCAATAAAAGGGCAATCGCACAATAAGTCGTAGCATTTAACCTTCAAATGTCTATGGAAATGGGTACCGATTATTTTAGTCTATAATAGTTCCGCTCTCAACGTATGCCCGCTGCAAATTGCTTATTGCCTGGGATTGAAGACGCAAGACTTTAACCCGAGTGTACAGGGGGTACGAGAAGAGATGTCTTGGAATTGGTGACTTTCGTTGTAATAGTGGAAGCTTTGGAAAGTGAAGTAGAGTTTTAAGTCCTTAATGTGCCAGCATCATTCAATCTGCTACTGAAAAAGCCATGGCTACACGACCCATCGATTAGAGCAGTCCCGTCCACTCTACATAAAAAGGTAAAGCAAATCAAAGATGGAGTCACTATCACTATACTCGGTGAAACTAGCTTGTCAATCCTGCTCAATGATGCTACTCCACTTCTTGAGATCTAACATGGGGAGGAGGATTTCTTGTTAAACATGTTTGATTTTGATGAAACCAAGGCCATACAAGTTCTGATGAATGATCAGGGGAGCTTTGTGAATCCAAGGGTCATAGTCATGATGAAGGAAATGTCCTACTTTCTAGGCATGAGATTAGGTAAGCATCTGCAAGGGATTTCAGAGTCGATCCCGATGAATCACAATCGCCATGGATACGAACTGGGGTATAAGCCATAATTGGAAAAATCAAGCATGGGGAAGTATGGGCCGACGCTGAATGGCCATTTCATCAAAGAAGGGGACGATTTCCCTTACTGTGGGTTGCCTGAACCATGGATAGAAGAGAAGACCAACAAGATATTGCCAGGGCTAGAGATCTTTTTCAACCATCAGCAATTGGACAGTGATGAAGAGGCCGATATTTGGCAGGTGGGTTTCGTCCGAAAGATGCAGACAGATTAGGTAGATCTTTGTGAAGAAGGAGATCTGAGATCTTTCTTCAATGAAGAGATGGCCTAGGTGCGTATAGGTAATGATGATGAAGATGAGAACGTGCTGATGATGGAAGCTGACGCGCCTGCGGATCACACCTCACTTATCATGGATGCAACTAAAATGGAAAAGAGTCGGTCTTTTGAGTATTTTATTATCTATAACGTAACAAGTGAGTTGGAGTCCGAATCTATTGAATTTGTCTTTGTTCGATTAACGCTGAGTCTGCCGAGAATGCATTTGTTAGCATCCCGAGCCCATTCTGTTTTGAGTCTTAGGATGTAACTTCTTTTGAAATCAATGAAATGAAATCAGACTTTGTTTACTTTATTGTGCCTTAAATATTTTGTCCTGATTTTGAAGATTTTAAAAAATTTGAGGAGGATATCCCCTAAGAATAAAAATTTTTAATCAAAAAAGAAGAAAAAATGCGAGCTAAACCTGTAACCGAAGAAACTGTTTTGATAAATCTTAATAATGAGAAAGATCCACAAATAGTTTAAATTGGTTCCATTGTCTTTAAAGGAACGTGAACAACTAATCTTTTTATTAAAAGAATTTAAAGATATTTTTGCATGGTCCTAAGAAGATATTCCTGGCATAGAACCCGACATTGTGCATTACCAAATTCCTTTATACCCCGATGCCAAACCCGTCAAGCAAAAGCTGAGAAGAATTAGGCCAAATTGGGCGCTCAAGATCAAGGAAGAAGTTATCAGATAGATAGATGCCAGATTCCTCACAGTCACAGAGTACCCGAAATGGGTCGCTAATATTGTTTCGGTACCAAAGAAGGATAGAAAGATCCGAATATGTGTCGACTTTAGGGATCTCAATAGGGCTAGTCCAAAGGATGACTTTTCACTCCCCCATATAAACACAATGGTAGACAACACGGCCAAGAACGTGCTCTTATCTTTTATGGACAGATTTTTAGGATATAACTAGATTCTGATGGCTCCAAAAGACCAAGAAAAGACTACCTTCATAACGCCTTACGGTACCTACGGCTATAGAGGCATGCCGTTCGGACTGAAGAATGCGGCAGCAACCTACCAAAGGGCTGCAACCACGTTGCTGCACAACATGATACATAAGGAGGTTGAAGTATATGTCAATAATATGATTGTGAAATCCAAAACCAGGGAAGGACACGTTGCCGCACTAAGAAAATTCTTCAAGCAGATCAAAAAGTACAAAATGCGTTTGAACCCTCAGAAGTGTGCCTTTGGGGTTACAGTAGAAAAGATGCTCGGATTCATTATCACACAGCGAGGCATAGAGGTAGACCCATCAAAGATCAAAGCAATTTTTGAAATGCCTCCCCTGAAGACCGAGAAGGATATAAGGAGTTTCTTGGGAAAGGTTGAGTTCATTAATTGATTCATTGCCAAACTAACCACAACATGTGAATCCTTATTTCGATTCTTGAAGAAAGGGACCAAGTTTCTGTGGGATCAGCAGTGTTAAGACGCCTTCAAAGCCATATAGAAATATCTGCAAAATCCTCTAGTTTTGTCGCCACCAGAACCCGACAATCCTCTGATACTATACCTATTAATGACTGATTCAGCAATGGGATGCATGCTTGTATAGGAAGATGAAGCCAAGGTGGGAAGAGCTATTTATTATTTGAGTAAGAAGATGACCGAATGCGAATGACGGCATACGCCTTTGGAGAAGACTTGTTGGGCGCTAGTCTGGGCATCCAGGAAGTTACGCCATTACATGCTAGCATACCGAATTGTTCTAATATCAAGGATGGACCCACTCAAATACCTCTTTGAGATGCCAGCATTGACAAGAAAGGTGGCTTGGTTGTTGCTGATGCTAGCCGAGTTTGATTTGTCGTATGTCATGATAAAATCAGTAAAAGAGATAGCCGCTGCAGAGTTCTTGGCCAACCACTTTATCAACAGAGAAGAAGAACCTGAGTTTGAGTTTTCTGATGAGCAAGTGCTAAAGATTGAGAATGAACTGTGGACCCACTTTTTCGATAGAGCCTCAAACCAATACAGTTATAGGATTGGGATACTCCTTGTCACTCCCGATGATTCTCATATCCCTTTGGGTTTTAAGTTAAGTTTTGAGGTCACTAACAATCAGGCTAAGTACAAAGCTTGCTTAATCGGATTGGAAGCCGCCTTGGAACTAGGGGCAAGAATGTTGGAGGTTTTAGGAGACTCAGCTTTGGTCGTATCCTAGGCAAAGGGAGAGTGGAAGGTTAAAGAAGAAAAGCTGGTTAAGTGTCACTGAGACCCTGAGGTAATGATTCCCTGCTTTGAAAGCGTAGTTCACTTATGTTCTGAGATTGCAGAACAAATTCACCGATGCCTTGGCCACTCTTGCATCAATGATAGATATACCACCTGGGATAAGGATGAGGCTTTTGGAATGCAACAAAAGGATGTACCTGCGATTATAGCAACATCGCTATTACCTAAGAAGCCAATGGCGGACTACCATGGTACCACGACATTTGGGATTTCATCGAGAAGGGAGAATATCTGAGCCGAGTCAGTAAAAAGGACCAGAGACCTATGAAGAGACTCGCCGCACAGTTCGTGATCTATGGGGAAAAACTGTACAAAAAAGATATTTGGGAGTCAATAAGTTTTGTGTCGACACGGATGAGGGACGCGAGGTGATAAGAGAAACTCATAGAGGAGTTTGCGGACCTCACATGAGTGGGATGATGTTGGCTAAAAAGATCCTGCGCCAAGAATATTTCTGGATGACCATGGAAGTGGACTGCCATCAGTTTGTCCGAAAGTGCCGAAATTGCAAGATTCACGCAAACCTCATACATGTACCACCATCTCAGCTTTATAACATGACCTCACCCTTGCCATTCTCAATTTAGGGAATCAACGTAATAAGAAAGTTACACCAAGGCATCAAATAGGCATAAGTTTATTCTCGTGGAAATTGATTATTTCACGAAGTGGGTCGAAGCTGCCTCTTACTCAGTCTTGAAGGTCTCCTAAGTAGCCGGATTCATCAAAGAAAATCTCATCAGTACGGAGTTCCACGTAAGATAATCTTCAACAACGATCCCCACTTTTAAGGAGAAGTTCTAGGCCTCTTGGAAGAATATCTAATCATCAGCCATAAATCTTCACCATACAAACTGCAAACCAATGGAGTGTTGGAAGCTACAAATAAAAATGTGAAGAAGATCCTACAGAAAACGATAGAGGGAAGCAAGATTTGGCCAAAAAAGTTACCATTTGCGATTTGGGGATACTGGATATCGATTAGAACTTCTACTGGAGCAACGCCCTATTGCTTTGGTCTACATAATGGAAGTAGTTCTACCTATAGAATTGAAAATCTCGTCTCTAAGAATAATGGCTGAAAGCAATATCCCCGAGTCAGAATGGTAGAGGGACAGATTCGAAGAGTTGCTCCTTTTTGACGAAAGGAGACTTAGAGCTCTGTTCCTTGTTTAAAGATATCAGAGAAGGACAACTCGAACATTTAACAAGAAGGTTAAATCTTGAAACTTGAAGGAATGTGACTTAGTCCTTAAAGAGATCAGAGCTCTAATATTTGATCTAAGGGGCAAGTTCAAACCTAATTGAGCCGGACCCTATCTCATCAAGACCTTGATGTTAGGAGGCACTTCCATCCTTATGGATTTGGACAGAAATATTTTCTTTACACTTATTAATTCAGACCAGCTTAAAAGATTCTGCTCTTAAGGGAAGGCCCACAAAAGGAGAGCATCAATGCTCGAGTGTTACCCGAGCCTTGAACTACGTTATGGCATAATTTCCTTCTTCAGGATACGTAGTTAGCTTCTTTCAGAAGTTTGGCCTAAACTTTTGTTCAGAGTTCTCTTTTTGTAACCATGTTTCAAGTAATTAATCAATACAAAAGCTTGTTTTAATTTTTATTTTTTTTATAATAAGATAATTATATTGTAAGAACGATAATCTAAAAAGTCACCATAAACTAAAAGTGAAGAAACTTTCATTAATGAGTTTTGCCAACACAGTTCTTCCAAGAAGTAAAAAAGGCTCGCAAGCCCTCATTTTAAGAAACTAAAAAAGGGAGAAAACAAGAAAAATATTAAGGTACAGTAAAGCAAGATCAAGTCCTCCTTCTCTTTACATCTCCTTCTTGTCTTGCCCCACACTCTATCTCTGCTTGCAGTCAAGCCTTGTAACTTGCAGATAACCCACTGTCAAAATTCCTGCCAACCGGTATACTCAAGCCCGTTGGTACTGACCCAAGTAAGGGGCCCGATGAGGATAATTATACAGATGTCTCACAACAGTCTTGGGACAAATCTGGGTATGCCCAAATTGGCGAATAATGCGATAAGGATGATAGAAGGTGGCCAGCTTCAAGCCGACCAATAGGACCAAATGGCCCACAGTCATAGTAGTCATGGAAGATATCTTCAGGCGGGGACATAGCCATGAGATGTTCTCACCGGTCAAAGAACTCAGGTAATCCCACCAAGCAGTCTCGGTGGAGCACAACTGATAAACCTGACGACGAATGAAGGACTTAATGCTGTAACTGTTAGACATGGGCTTCTCCAGTAAATTCACTTTTTTCATCAACTAAACCTAAGAGAAATACAGAAAAAGGAGAGTTGAGTGGAAAAACCTGAGAGAGTAATGAAAAGGAGAGCTAAGAGGGAAAAATAAGAGAAAGTACAGAAAAATGAGAGGAGAGTGGAAAAACCCGAGAGAAATACAGAAAAAAGAAGAGTTGAGAGACTACCTGCAGTAGGAGAGCACTATCGACAAAATAAGGGGCACCCCAGAGTCGACTACATCAAGACCGAGAAGCGTCTCAGCAAGGACAAGCGAAATGGGATCTCAACCCTCGTGGGTCTGATGAGCCACATCCACCAAAGAAGAGCAGACTCGCCCATCAGAAGGGCCCAAGAGGAAGCGAGCCAGAAGACATGCAAAAAGCATGCCAGCGCTGAAACTTAAAAGAGAAGTCTCCAAGAGATCCCCGAGACCCGAAGCGGCCCAAGATCCGAGCCACATCAAAAAATCTATCATGAGTAATAATAGAAGCCTCACGTCTAGAGTAACCACAGAGCTGCATCAACCTGTCCCTAGGACTCGAGAAAGGCATGGGAACTATGACCTCTTATTGGCATGAGATCTCTAGAATGGCCAAAAAGTTTTCCACAGTTAGACATGACTTCTTAACATCGAAATGAAATACATGAACCTCGGGATCCCATTACTGGGCTGCTCCTCTTAGAAGATGCCAATCAATCCTCAGGGATCGCAAAGAGAACAACACATCTAGATCAAAGTTGAGAAAGTTCTTGTGCTCAATCGAGAAAAATTCACTCATCCAAGCTGACAAAGAGTTGTTGTAAGAGTCGGCCATGAAGGATACAAGGAGGATACAAAATATCCAGAACAGTGGGGTCTAGAATAGCTGGCAATTTTTTATAGATCTAGAAATGGAGGGAACCCACAGAATCTGCCCCGAGTTTCGCGCCAAAACCCTTTATTGCGGCCGTCACCTTTTTCCTACGGTCGTTAACTTGTAACCCAACGGCCGTTATCTTTTCACCCTAAACCTCATGGTCACGATACCCAAAGGCCTGGTCGTGAACTTTTCTTTACAAAAGTTCAAGCTGCCATATCCAAACCAAACGGTCGCAAGATTATTCCTCACGGCCGCAATCTTTTTTATGCAGAAATTTTGACAACCTATTACCATTTTGCCAATATGCCCCAAACTGTTGTTACGTACCTATTAACAACTCGCAACAAGAAAAGCAGTTCAGATGATAAGATTACAAATCACATCATCATGCATAATAAGAGTCTACAATGGTCGAAAATGGTTTTCATAAACATGTAACAATAAAGCATATATGATAATCAAAAGTGTAAACCACAAGACGCGAAGGCCCAACCTATCAAAAGTAAAGTAATGTGCGTATGTGTACGATATGGCACGCAAGCCAAGGGAAAAATCAAAGGCACGTAGGCTCCATCAGTGTATCTGTGCAGTGTAACAAAAAATAGCATGTCTGTATTTCAGTGGGGCAACTAGTATCAAGAATCAGTGTATTTGTGCAGAGGTGCATCTGTGTAGTGTGACAAGGTAGGGGAATAAAATGTATCAAGTGGGCACGCATGCCCAAATAAGAATAGGCACACATACCTCCATATATGATCAAAGAGAAAGAAAATAGCAGCTGGGCAGCAGTGGGATCATCACTCTCGTCGGGTCCTCTTCCTCCGGACAACGTAGCCTCTCTAGGATCACTCTCCGGAGGTTGACCCGGTCGTCCTCCTCTGAGCTATCAATCGTCTGTGTAACACTGGAAGTCCGATGTCTAGATAAAGAAGCAACAGAAGCAGAAGCCCGTACAGAAGGTGCAGTTGGGGCAGCAGATGCCATGCGACCACCATGAGTCATCGGTCCTCCGCCACGCCCACGCTGAAAGAAAGAAAAGGACCACACCAGCTAGGATAGATATGTATGAGCAGAAAGAAAAGCGCAAGAATGTAAATGAGAGATAGATATGTTGAGTCATCGGAAGGCAACGTCCCAGCGACGAACCAATACCCTCAACTCAATGATCAGGCAAAGGGACTAGTCGCACCACTTTCGGGGCATCTGTCAAGAGAAGGATCAAGTTAGTGTAATCAGGTATCAGAATCAGTCTGATGTGGTAACTAGTACAGGTATAAGAATTGGTGCAGTCAGATATAAGCGACGGTATGAAGAATAGAATAGAGGATGTCATACCTACTCAGCGCCAAGGGGAAGGAGAATCTCCTGGGTCGCTGGCTTGGGGATTCAAATTTGATGGAGATTCCCGTCCACAAAGGTATCTACTCTCTAAGGGAGCTCGGGGTGAACAGGGCCCGGGGCAGCGGGAGGAGGACCCTACACAGCAGCACGAGCACCCATGGCAGGCATAAGCCTCTGTCGAACAAAGACTGTGTCGTCACGATCCTTGCCCTCGATCAGCGTGGCAACATTAAGGCCCACTATGACTTGGATAATCTCAGCTGCGCGGAGGGTGTCGGTCAGATGCATCCTCACTGGAGGCGTCCTCGAGATACGAAAATGGCCATACCCTAGGGACTGTAGCAGAACACGCTCGCCAAGGTACCACTCTATGTAGAATGGCCCCTCAAGTGAGACACAAGTCCGAGTAACCTCATGACTTCGCATCAAGTTAGCACCAGCTCGCTCCTCCATGCCCATCCATAAGTCTCAGATGACTTGAAAGTCAAAAGAAGCATGTCAATAAGTAATGTATGAATAAGGAATTAAAGGAACAACTCAGCAAAGAGCAGTAAGTGACTTACCCGATTGGGAGTGAGGCTGTCGAAGAAGAAGCGGTCATCATCTAAATCCTTCCCACCAGGCTTCGAACCCCGATGGCGTTTGGCCCATTGAAGTGCCTAAGGGATCAGGATGGGGTTGCCACAAGAGTTCACTAGCTCGCGCATACCCAGGAACTCATTAGCCTAGAGCTGCAAAAAATTGAGAGAAGCGTTAGTTCAGTTGAAACAAATGTGCAGATATGAAAATGGAAAAGAAAAACACAGAAAATAGACAAAGCAAGCATACCTCCCAGATATGCCAGTACCCATCGACACTCAGATTAGAGGTCTTGGTGGCCGCGCTCATGTACCCGTACAAAATAGCTAGTGCAGCTCCTCCCCAATTTTAGGAGCCAATTTGGTCCACCACCACCACCACCACCATGGTAGCAAGATAATAGAGGTGCACTCTGTTCTCTAAGTTCAGGAATAAGGATATCCCGAACATATAGAGATGGAATGCACGTGCCACCCACTCAAAGTGGTGGACCTCGGAACAGACAAAATGACGGAATGTCATCTTTAGCCACGTGTACCATATACTCCACTTGTCGATAGAAGGGGGCACGTGATCGAGAAGGTGCAGAAGAGCCTCGGAGCTCCGACAGATATTGAGATGAAACAGGATTGGGTCATTGCCCACCTGAATCCTAGGTAATAAGAGAGAAGTCAAGTGGAGTGAGAGTTACCTCGAATGTGGGAAGATGAAAGGTGTTGGTGGTGTCCCATCACCTCTCAGTCAAAGCGGTGAGGGTAACCCGGTCGTTGCTGGTCCCCTCTTGTGTGGTGATGAAATTGCCGAAGTCAGCCCGATCAACAATCTCTCGGTTACGGGGAGGGAGCGCCATGTACCACTCCAAAAAATTTGAGGATCTACAAAAACCCCGAATACGAAGTCGCCCCTGAAATAAAACAAAACAAACAAATCAGTAAACAAAGAGCGATAACGGAATCGATGAAATAACAAAAACGAAATATACAGAAACAATGACATGATCAAAATCAAAGTATGTGCCAAGATGGCTGAAACAAACTAACAATAATCAAAACAACATCAAAATGAGACTCAAAATCAAACTACGCTTTAAGGGTAAAAAACCTACCCCTGTTTCAAAACCAATAACAACGCCATCCGATCAAAACCAATTCGCTAGAATCTAACTTTAAATTTAACGAAAACTCAACTTCACTCATATTTTGGACTCAATTCGGTTTAAAACTCATTTGACATAGTTTCGCAAAATTTGAATTCAACCCCGATCAAAATTGAAGTTCAAAACTCAAAGAAAAGTCTAAAAATTCAATTTCCTTACAACATAGCCCCTAATCTGCCTCGAACCCATCCCAAATTCAACCTAAAAAAACTCAAAATGACTGACTCAACTAAAATGTCGTCAAAATCTCGTCTCAACAAAGAATGCAAAATCAAATTCAAACTTGACCCAACCTAGCCTCAACCCCATTTGGCCCCGTTTTCAAAAGCTAACCAATTCGAAACTTTAATTCAATCACAAATTAACGTCCTAACCCGCTAGTTCTGTTTTCCAGTCCAAACTAGCCCCTAACTCAGTTCCAAACCCACATTTTAACATGATTTCAGGTTGCTCCTAAATTTTTAAAACTCAGTTTAGCCCGACATCTACCCAGATTCATCCTCAAATTCAAAATCAAACCTAACTTAATCCAAAAATTCAAATTCATCCTGGAATCTGTTCTCTACGAATCTAAGCTTGTTTTAAACAAAATTTCAAGTTTAATCGTAGGTTCATCCAAAAATCCATCAAAATTCAAAAATTCCGTTTTAAACGAAGATTCATCTAAAACTCATTTTAAACCCAAATTTGAAGTTCAACATGGTTTCTATCCCATCTCAAGATTAGTTTTCAAAACTGAGTCATATCCAAAGCTCGTTTTACTCAAATCTCAAAGTTCTTTTTGAATCAAAATCTGTTTAATTCGTGTCCAATCCAAATCCTAACATGATTTCCATTTCAAATCTAAATTCATACGAGCCCCGCTTCCAGGACGTGATCCCACTTCAAAACAAGTCCAACCCAAGGCCGATGTCCGAATCCACCCTCAATTCAATTTCAAAATTCCTTTTCTATGAATCTAAGTATTATTTTAACCAAAATTCTAAGTTTGTTCATTCTAAAGTTCGTTTTCATCCAAATTCAAAAGTCACATTATTTAAAAACTCGTCCCATCCAAGAGCAAACGTCCATCCAATCTAAGTCAAGATCTAAACCTAGTTAAGTTCAAGGTTCAAACCAACTCCGATACAAATTTTAATCCCGAACTCCACACTAATTTAAACTAAACATCCAATTTAATGATCAAGCTACATTCAATTCAAACTCAATATCTAAATCGATGATCAATGCAATCCAATATCAAACGAAAAGATCAAAGTAAGTTTTCAACCAATGAAACAATGGAAAAATTCAAAACGATACTTACCTCAAGGTTCCTCGTCGAGAGGTGATCCTCACAACGCCAGAGAAGGACCTCGCGCTCCGCAATCATGTCCAGCAGGATGAACCTTTTCATAGCTGGTTTTCGTAACTGGTGAAGAAAACGGATGTAGGTTCTGGCATCGAAATGCTCCGGCATCCCCGGTGCACCCCCTTCATCAAGTAAAAGCTCTTCGTTGTCATCGGCAGCGCCACCACCACCTTCGGCGCCTCCACCCATGCAGCCTCCACCCACACCTGCAGCACCGTCACCGTTACTGCCACTGCCTCTTCTAATGCCGCTGGCCATACCACCGCCACCACCTCCAACACCCGCGCCACTTCCTCTACTAACGCCACCACCCTCTTCTCCAACAAAGCTGAACCCAAAGCCGCCACCTGTAAGAACCGAAAACATAACCGAGAGGAAAGAAAGAAGAAACCTCCTTTCGGGTGAGAGAGCTGAAGGAAACAGAGTTGAGAAAGTGAGAGGGAAGAGAGAGGAGAGAGTTGTTTTGTTTGTTCACGCGAATGAGTTTTTTGAACCAAACCAAACCGTATGTAGTATCATCAACCTCACGGATGCGAGGTCCGAAAGCTTTAAAACTGACGGTAGCAAGAACTTTACCCACGACGCAACATTTCTTTGCATAGGCCGTGAGTTCTATCCAAACGTTTCAATAGGTCGTGAACTTTATATCCAAGCCGCCATCTCCCTAGGGCACAATAGTGCTGGCCGCCGCTTTTAAAAGTAACGACCACCATGTTTTTATGCCCCCACCTTTGTTGACCTTTGAGTTATATACCCTCGTAGGAATCTTAAATGAATCAAAGACTCTTTTAGCTTATCTTTATATTTTGAATCCCCCGTTGAATACCTCGGTCCTCATCACGACGTAAAACTAATAAATTAACACCTTCGGTCCTCCTCATGACTTTAAAATGACTCGTTGGTCATCGATACGACCTAAAACTATCTCTAGCACCTTTAGTCCTCGTCACGACCTAAAACTGATAAGTTAACACATTTGATCCTCCTTATGAACTTAAAATGACTCGTCAGTCCTCGATACGACCTAAAACTATCCCTAGCACCTTCGGTCCTCGTCACGACCTAAAACTGATAAGTTAGCACCTTCGGTCATTCTCATGACCTAAAACTTCCCCTTAACCTTTGGTCTTCCTTATGAACTAAAATTGACTCACCAGTCCTCGATACGACCTAAAATTGTCCCTCAACCTTCGGTCCTCCTCATGACATTAAACTGACTCGTCTGTCCTCGACACTATCTAAAATTGTCCATTGCCTCTTCGGTCCTTCTCACGACCTTAAACTGGCTCGTTGATTCGCAACACGACCTAAAAGTGTCCTAGCATCTTTGGTTCTCCTCATGACCTTAAACTGACTTATCGATCTTCGCATGACCTTAAACTACCCTTAGCCTCATTGGTCCTTTCACGACCTAAAATTGATAGATGTTTTCTCGGTTCATGTTGTGACCTTAAAATGTTTCTTGCATCGTATATGTTTGCATTGCACAGTACTTATCATGCATAATGATTAGCTTGTTTGCATCATATGCATTGCTCCACGAACTACAACAGGTTTGATCCTTTGTAATAGGGGTACGTAGGAAGCTCGATGGAAATTCGAGTTCGACCATATTTTTCTGCATGTTTTGTTTATGCCTAAGATTGGCGACTTGTTCGATCGGTTTGTTTTTAGAGTTTTGACATTTAGTTGCACAACGAGTTACTATAAGCTTTATCAAAGAGAGGCAATTGCAGACAACCCAGTCTGACCGAGCCGAATCTTAGGCACTTATCTCGAATGTGCCCCAATGACGAAAGTATGAAAATCATGCTCAAAGACACTCCCAAGCAAGCAAAATCACAAATATGGCTTAAATTCTAAAAACCCTAAAAAACCTTCAGACCGTGACATTGCCATCTACACGGCCGCCACCTTTTTGAGAATAGGCTGTGTCTTTACTCTCACGACCGTAACCTTTTTTGAAAATCCTAAATCAAGTTGTGATTTTCTTTGTCACGGTCGTTATTTTTTTATCTAGGCCGTGACTTTTGAAAGTTACGGCTGTCTTTTTCACTACTATAAAGGTAGCGACCTGCACTGTATAAAAGCAAAAAGATAGCGGATGTCATTGCTATCCCTTTTTAAATAGGTGACAGCATACTAGAAGGGATCTATGTTGCTCTCATTGCCTATAAATAGGCGGCGATTCCAAGTAGAAATAAGAGAGAGACATACCTAGAGGCCTAAATTCTGTCAAAATATGCCCCCGTTTGATATTCTTCCATCCATTCTATACTTCTCGAAGCTCGTTTGTGTTCTTGCTTGCTCCAGAGGAGTTCTTAGAGCACATATATTGGCTTGGAGGTATCATATTCTCACCGCCGAGGGGCCATTCGGGGTGGATACTCACGCAAGGTAACCTTAGGACACCACGAATCTTCTTAAACCCTCATCTTCTTCCCCCGAGGGTGTCGTGGATAAGGTTTCCATTGTTTCATTGCTTATTCATCATTCATTTCAATGCAAACATTTATTTCCTTCAAGTTTTTATTACTAGCAGTATATTTATAACCTTTTATTTTGTATATTTACATTTATTTGCATCCTGTTTCGATACTCAAAAACACACCGAATACATCAAAAACTTTTTGAGTGTCTGAAACATAACGGCCGTGACCTTTTTATGTCACGGCAGTATATTTTGTTAAACCCACGATTACAGTCGTGTCCTTTTTATATGCGCCGGTACCTTTATGCCTCTTTATATGGGTGATCGCAATATTTTATTGTTACGGCCATGACATTGTTTTAAGGCCAGAAATGCAAAAATTCTTTTTAAAACTCTCTGTTATCTGTTTATTACAAGTTTGTACATCTTTTTGTTGCTCTCCTTAGTATTTTTTTCTTTTTGTACTTATGCCTGTCTTTTTATTCGGTAAAGAATGGAAAATTTAGCCTAGACTAAATGGATCATGGTCTCCATTTTGTATACTTACATATCTATATGTTCTGAGATTATACAAATATAATGATTGCCTCATTTTCCTTCATGTTTGTCATGACATTATATCTTGTCATTATAGTCATGAGGTTTTTATGAAGCCAGTATCTTGAAAATGTGTTTCAAGCATTCTGTTATTCAAATTTGATACCATGTATATTCTGTTTTGAGTTATTGCTTGTATAGAGAATGAAGAATGGTAGACTTAGCCTAAAACCAATAGGTTATGGTCTCTGTCTTGCATGTCCTATTCCTTTGAGTCTGTTTTAAGCCTCATGCGATGTATATACCCTTTATGTACCCCCTAAATATCATGGCCGCAACATTTATTTGTTACAGCAGTGAGATATTTTTATTCTGTTCTTTGCGGTTACCTATTTTTGTGACGGTCGCCTGTTTTGTTACTATATTTGTCACGGTTGTGAGTTTTGTGCATGACCAGTAACTTAAATATGATATTTAGGTCCCTTCTGCTTGTTTTGTACAGTCTGTTTACAGCATGGTTGAGATAGAAATATTATTGCAGGACCCTTAGAATCTTACTTATTCATTTATCGCTTAGTTGTATGTTTTTTGCTTTGTTTTACTCAAACAATACGTGTGGCATATTTAGAAATAATAACCAAGTTACATGACTCTAGAATCATAGTTAAGTTTTTGTTTCGTTACTTACTTTTGGTTGAACTCTCTTTAATCTCTCGATTTGTATATGTTACGCTTAAAAAGTTTATAACAAGAACCAACTTTGACAAAGTAAAGGCCAACCTTACGGTTGGATGGAAATGATGCCTAATACTTTTCCTTTTCGTACTCTAGCCCCCGAATTCTTTTTTTCTCTAGTTACGTATTTAAAAAATCCGCAGCATTCTTTTTATTTTTATTGATTTTTCTCAAAAACCAAGTGGCGAGTTCATTTTTCAAAAGAATGCTTAGATATCTTTGACTTTTGTTTTTAAAAAAAGCATATTTTTTAAAAAATAATAGATATTTGGTGCATCCCCACGTGTAATCCAAAGCATTCATAGCTTTTTTTAGCGACTCTGTGGAACCTTTCGGTATCTTTATTTTTCTCCGCGTCGGGATATTTCGAATTTTTATCTATACCTTTGTTGTATATGTAAAACTGATGTATGCAGAGGCTTATTAGCCTGATAAAAATATAATAAGCATTTATGACTTAATTTTTATTTCGAGATCTCATAAACAGGATTAAAAAAAGTCAAGAAATTAAAATATTTAAGAACTCACCAATTAAATTAATGCTCAACCAATTAGTTCATGTCTAAGAATTTTTTGATTTAGAACAACACAAAAATATTGATATTAGAAAAAACCTCATAGTTCGTTAAATTATTTTTACTTTCTAAATTCAAAACTTCTATACTTTGTTATTATTTAAAATAACTCATCTTAAAATACAACTTTAAAAATATATAATAGATAAAAGAGATTAAGATATAAAGTTCGTTTACTATAAAAGGGTAAAATCATAGGAAATTATACATGTACAACCTTTTCCATGCAAAAATACCGATAGAAAACCTAATATTTTTTTCAACTTATAATCTTTACAAATCTTTTAAAATTTTAAACTCAGTTTTATTTTATCATATCATTATTATTATTTTAGGCCTCAAAGAAAGTTTCAAGATAGAAATTACATAAAATACTAATTAGATGCAATACTCAAAGTTAAGAAAAATTTAGTAAGAAAATTTTATTCTTTTTCCTAAAGACACTTAAAATATAACTCTCAAAATATTAACGTTAAGAATTTATTCTTAAATGCTTAATTCAATTAAAAGGTTAGTTTAATTTAACTAAAACCATAAAAATGCAAATAAAAGTCTTTTATTCTAATAACATTTTAAATCTCCTATTCTTTATAAAAATTTTATCATAAATTTATGTTAATCACTTTATAATTATATTTTCATTAAAAAGGCACGTTTTATATTTTTTTTGTCTCTTAATTAAACAAATAATAATAAAAACTAAATAATCCTCAAACATTTGTATCCACAAGAATTAAACACACAGAGAATGGCTTCCAAACAAAACACACACGCACACACAGGCTTCACAAAACACACATAGAATATCACACGGGTCTCCTTCTTCATGGGCATTCGGTTTGAGCAGGCGGTGGTGGTCACTCGGTGGTGGTGGTGGAGGTGCTCGATAGTGCCATGGTATATATATATATATATATATATAGACGGAGAGATATGAGAAAGAGAGAAAGAGAGAGACGCAGAGAGAGAGACCGAGAGAGAGAGAAGAGAGGAGGTGGCCGGCGACGGAACGGCGGCGAGGGGTCGCCAGTGGTGGTGATCGGCGTGACAGAGGCGGCAATGGCTCCGGAGGTGGCCGGCGGTGTGGGGGTGGGCCGTGGGCGACGGGTGCAGCGCCTGTTGTGCCTGGCTCTTTTCTTCTTCTTTTTTTCCTTTCTTGTTTTTTTTCCCTTTCGATTTCATGGGTTTTAATTCCCACAATAAATTTTGTATTTATAAATATTATTAAATAAATATTTTTATTATTTTTATTATACATATATACGTATATATGCAAGTATATATATATATATATTTTTATTAATGACTTTAATTAAATATTATTATTTTTGTACTAAATTTTTAATTAAATAAATATTATTATTTTTAAATGAGTATAATGAAGCATCATAACTGTCGTATTTAATTTATAACGGTCATAACTAAAACTTTATTAATATAATTATTATTTTAATTATTACCATTATTATTATTTATTTGTTTAATTTGTTTAATTATATATATTTTTCGAAATATTACATTTTTCCAACTTTTAGGAAGTTTGGCTCTCTAAACTTTACTCGAGTTAGGTTAATAATGTTGTAACTTACGCGAAGAGCTCCGAATATTTGTTTTCCTTCGTGTCGATCTCTTTTTTGCGTAGCTTCGTCCCTTGCGTTGTTCCTCAATACTTTGACGAATGAAATGACTTTGTCGTAGAATTGCTTTTCTTAACGGTCTACAATACGTATCGGTTGTGTCTTCGTAGCTGGATTTTTGCCTTATCTCCATAGGTGATTGTGTTAGGGTATGAACTATGTCGGCAATGTATTGACACGTGGAAAATGTTGCGAATCTGAGCGAACTCGGTTGTTAGGGCCAAACGGTAAGCTATGGTTCTTACTTCTCTAGAATCTTGAAAAGATCTATCGTAGCAGGGCTTCAACTTTTCTTTTTGGTTGCAAATCGGATATTTATAGTTCTCGTCGATTCGTATTGGCATAGCTTTCTTGTCAACCCTAGATGATTCAAAGGTGATCCTAGCCTTAGCGAATCTTTTCAGTGGCTTTTCAAACGAGCCTCGGTCCGGTATGGTGATCCTTTCTTGTATCTGTCCAGTGAACTGTGGGTTGACTCCTTCATCCGTGGTGCTCTTTGAAATTGTAGACATCCCAATCTAATCAAGCCGAATCTTAGGCACCCATCTCGAATGCACTCTAACGACAAAAATATAAGAATCATGCTTAAAGATTGTCACGTCCCAAAATTCAAGGTCACGTGAAAAGTCCATTGAACCACCATTTATAAAAAGATAGGTTTTTACTTGTACAATCCACCAAAAAATATATATATATAGCTTTTGGAATTAAAAAAGTACCAAAGGTTCTCTCAGAACAACATACATTCAGTTCTATACATGCATAATATATCACCTCAAGGTTTATAAAACACGCCTTCAGAAACATGCATCACATGTAGGAATACATGTTTTCACAACAAAATGGAAAACTATACAAAGTATTCTGCCACCACGGGCACCTCTTGATCAACTCCACATGATAATCAACACCTGAAAAAGGTTTTAACAAATTCCACTACACGAGTCAAAGCCCAATAGAAACAGACTATGATGCAGTAAAACAGGATATACAATTACAGAGCATAAAGTTCAACTCAACCACATGAGCCTCAAAATGGTTTTACTTCATAAAATCCTAAGTTTTCCACCAGACATACACGAGTCTCAAAACAATTTTCCATCCTTAAAGCCAAGCATTTCAAACAATGCAAAAAAAATATTTTACAGTTAAGGAAAAATAGTAACCAAAACGTTATTTTTCACTCGGATCACATAATCGAGAAAATGATTCTTATGTACCGACTCTGTCACACCCCGAACAGATGTAGCAACTATAAACTCCTGCCCATTACCCTAGACCTGAATCATTTAAGACATGTAGGGTAATAACAAGTTCTATACAGAGTTACAACAACGCTTGCCTCACACAGGGGCAACCACCTGTTTATGGGTTTAACCCGAAGGAACGAAGCACCCACCACCTCTTTACGAACTAAAATTGAGGGAACGAAACACCCAATCCAAACACTGTCATGGCATATCTAACGAATTATTTAAAAACCAACATATAGCTCGAATACGAAAACTTCTAAAACTGTACATCAACCGTGTATAAAAAGATCAAATGGCCATCTGCCATGTCATCCACCAATCGTGGAGATCAAATAATATTTTCAAAATATTTTCACCGTTTTATCAAAACGTTTAAAAATCTGAGATGCAACCCCAAGAGTTAGCTCCAAGCCTCCAAAACTCAGTCTTTAAGATTTTCATTAATCTTCCGTTTTCAAAATCACATTTTTGAAAATCACGAACACCCACGTGTTCATATCATGTACTAAACCAAGAAAAGCACAACACATTCTTTTGATTCAAACAAATAAGATTTAAACATAAAATATCACATTTAAAGCATATATAATCGGTAAAAAAGCGTATAATCGCACGTAGCACCCTTTAAAGACAACATAGTCTAGGATCTTACCTCGGTGAGTCAAAAACTCGACGCCTAAAAAATTAACTTCGTCGAAACGAGAATCCGTCCGGATGGATGTAAAGCCCCCGATGAGGAAAGCAAGGATCCACTAACCGATCGTCAAAAACCAAGCCCGGGCCATCCAAAAGTCTAGAGAGAAGGTGGAGCATTTGGGTAGACAAGAAAATATCTACAAAATATCTAGGGCAATATATTTATAGGCTAGCTCAAAATAGGGATCCAATCGATTGGATCCACCACATTAGTCGACTAAAAAGCTACTAGAATCTAAAAAAAACCCCCACCGACTCAACCCAATCAACTGACTCACCCAGTCCAGTCAATTGGTCGACGGAGAAACCAACTTCCGCAACAGAAACAGGTTTTACATCCCCGAAAGCTAACCAGACATGCCTTTTTAAAACCTGTAAAAGCGTAAAACACATATGTACATACTATTCCACAATAAAGAATCATAAATGAACACGTTGAATAT
>JAOTRH010442884.1:0-32386 GCA_034768845.1 Heliamphora exappendiculata
AAAATAAGAACATATATTATTGAAAGGACAAATAAAAGTTCTCTTTGTGTAATGTATGAAATGTCTTATTAGTTTAAGAAATGTCTCATTTATATAAAGCAAGACATTTAAAATATTTTATTTTTTTACCAAAACGTTGTCTCATTTTTTGATTGCTTTTGGAGCGAGAGAATATTACAACGAAAATTCTGAGTATTCCTAGTTGGATTTTTTTTATTTTTCATTGATATCGATGATTTTAAATGACAATGTTATTTTGTCAAAAAACCTAAATTCGTGGAGTATTGAAAAGATAAATGTCTTATCGCATGCTTGGTTTATTTTACAAAACGTATCATTTTATACAAATTTCTTATTATTGTAAAATATGTCATTTATCTAATTAAAAATTATTTCAGATAAATATCTCATTTTAGACATTAATGAACTCTGAAATTATTAAACTTGGTGAAGTGAAAGTTATTCAACGAAAACTCATAAAAAATGTGAGATCGTATTAAATTTCACCGAAAATATAAGACAGTTTTATACGTATTATTTCAATTCTTTTTTCTCTCTCTCTCACACATGCATATATATATATATATATATAGAGAGAGAGCTACTGTAATTATAGAAAGTCACAGTTCCGTTAGCTTATGTTCTCTCTCTCAACAGAAACCTTCGTAGATCGTACCTCATCAAGAAACGGTATAACTTATTATGCTTTGTGCTAAAAGTAGCAAGAGATGTTGCGGCGGTGATGAAGGGAAACGAGAGACATTATTGGTAGTTTTGGTAGAGTAAAAAGTACGAAAAATTAGAAAATAGTTTAATATATAGGTCGTTTATTATTTTTTATTTAGTATAAGATTTTTTAACGAGTAAGCTCTATCTGCATAAAAAAATTTAACGCGCAAGGTTATTTTAAAACAAAAATACCTTAAAAAAGATAAATTTATCTGTATCTTTTCAAAATATGTATGAAGATGATAAATAAATTTATCTGTCTTTTCTTGAATGCACATATAAAAAATACAGAAAAATTTACCTGTCTTACTAAAAGCACGTATAAAAAATATAGATAAATTTATCTGTACCTTTTTAAAACATGTATAAAGACACAGATAAATTTATCTGTCTCTTATTGAAAGCACGCATAAAGAATACAGATAAATTTATCTATGTTTTTTAAAAATATGTATAAAGAATAAAAATAAAATTTATTTATTTGTTATGCAAAACAGATAAATTTATCTGTTTGGAGAGTATTTTCGGGAGAAATCGCGCAATTGGACCTTACACGTTAAAATTTAATTTTTTGAATATTTGACTGAAAGTCCATAAAAAATAATCGAACTTAATAAAATATTAATTATAAGTTAAAATTTATCCCTAAACAAATATCTCAAATGGGACTTAGGCCCAATACTGCTTAGATTTTATCTTTTGAAATTTTTTTGTTACAATTGTTTTTAAAATTATTTTTTTTAAAAATATAATTTATATTAATTTGTATAAAAGCCCCATCATAAGAACTGCTTTTGACCCCCAAAAAAAATTATAGGGCCGCCCCGAAGAGAGAGGCCCATTAACTTCTCTCACAAACCTACTTTATCTTCATGAGAAAAGCCTAAGTACACAGTAGTTTTTGGGTGTATGGTATGCAAATTATATTACACAGATTCATAACAAAACTGCAAAAATTCATAATTAAAAGTTCACAAAGATTTATAAATTACTTACCACAAAAATTCATAAATTTAACCATAAAATCTTATAACAAAAAATCACACAATTCATAATTTACAACTTTTAACATGACATTTTAAATATTTTATAACTTTAACCGCAAAACATCGGTGCATATACAAATCTGTATTTCTCTTGTCTAAAAAATTTCAGTTTTTAAATTCGCCCAATTTAGAATGTGGTTTAATATTGAATTTAATCTTCGAAGAATTGAAACCAATAAGTTTAACAATTTCATTCATTGGAGAGAAATCTCAGAATTCAAATAAATAACGTAAACGCATGATTTAAAATGCAACTTCATTGTTATAAGACCGGTCCTTAGTGACTAAGAGCCCAAAACAAACGATTAAAAAGAGACCTCTATAAATTCAACACGCATATTAACTTTAAGAAAATTTATTATAAAAATATATATGAATAAAATTTTTGTAGACATAATAATTAGGGTTGGGTGCACACCATTTGCACCCTTAATTAAGCTTTAAAATTGTATAACAAAAGTCAAAGTTAAAATAACCAAAATTCAAATTTGAAATAACTGCGTCTGAATCTAAAATTGTCATAATTAAAACTTTTTCTTTTTGAAATTAAGAAAGAAAAAGTTAAAATGACCAAAAAACTAAAATTATAATAATTAAAAGCCAAAGTTAAAATAATTAAAAAATGAACACCAAAGTAAATTAGAGTGATCTGGTACAACCTAAAATTGTCGTGTCATGCATAAAATTGTCATAACCAAAGCATAAAACTGTCATAACCAAAATCAAAATGAAAACAATTGAATAGTACACATCATTGAATTTTTTTAATAATTAATAAGAGGTACACCAAAGTTTGGCCCTATTTTTTGTTAAAAATTTGGAGGCCCAAAGCATTTACTTTTGGTTGATATTAATTCTTTCTTGTTTATTTTATTTTTTAGGGAATACTTGGCGCTTCTGTGGAAATATTCTTATTTAAAACTTTAATAAATTTTAATAATAAATAATCAAAAAATAATATTTTAACCTTTTTTTTGTATTTTACTTTTATTAAAATTCTTCAATATAGCCTGCAAATAGTTGGGCAAATGCGGTTTTAGCTACTCAGCTGGTTGCAGAAGTTGAGGGCCATCCCTTACCCTTCACAAATGATATTGACATCAATGACCACAAAGATGTAATTTACTTCACAGACACAAGCACCAGCTTCCACAGAAGGTAAGTGAAGTACCACCTCTTAGGACTTAAGTTTAGGGCATGTTTGGATTGGCGGATTGGTTCGGACTGAATTTGATTAAAAACTATGTGGATTTTACAAATTAGATTTTGTCTCTTGGGAAAACTAATCCTGTGTTTGTATTGCAGAACTAGAACTAATAATCTGACAAATGAAGTATTAATAATACCTAGGTCTTCTTGGTATTATTAATACCAGACTCTAGATTATCTCCCTTCTTTATTTAACGGTCAAAATTAACTTTATAACTCTTATTCAATTTTTTATTTTTCTATAATCAAACATGAACTACATTTCTTATTGTACACAATCCATTTTATAAACTCTTGGTTTTAAAAAAATTATATGAGGCCCACAATATTACTTATCCCTCCTATCCTATCCAATTCAATCCAACATACCAAACGAGCCCTTAGTGAATTGTTTGAGGAGGAGATCTTGTTATTAATCTGTGAAGGTTGTCCACTAGTTTACGTTCCAGCAATGGGATCAACAGTAAATTTGGAGACTTTGTGTTCAACTTCCATTGGCAACACTGGCTTACCCGATGTGTGAATCTTGTATGTCGATTCACACATCCCAAGTTATTGTGCCAGGTTAATCCAAAGATCCCCTCTGTGGGGTGCATGAAATCTTCAAGGTACACTTTCTATGAGCACTAACAAAATTGGTGTTTCACACCTTCCCACAACCTATTCCTTATTAATTTTGTTTATTTACATGGCTGTAAATAAGTCATTTTGAGGGTAGAAATAAACTTCCCTTTCAAAAAAAAATTATAATTTATTTTAAAGGGTTTGCATTTGAAAGCAATTTTATATGCAAAAAAGTAAATGCACATAATGGTCACACAGATTCAGCCACTGCGGTAGATTCCACATCCATGTAAGTGGTTTGTGGGCTGTGGGACTCACAACTATGGCTAGATTTGTGCGACTCATCTGTGCATGTAGCAAAAGCTCATTTTATATAAGAGGATTGTGAAATATCTGGAGCTTCATTTTCTTGAGCAATTTCACCTTGAACTGATCATTATTAGCATATAATAATTCCAAAACTAATTCATACCTTGAAGTTCTTTCCAGACTTCTCAAATGCAGCCTACTGATTCACAGAACAATAGAAACTATGTATGTCTAAGAAACTAAAAAGGCATACTGAGCTAATTTTTGTCTTCTGATCAGGCAATTTATGTTATCAATTTTGAGTGGTGAAAAGTCCGGCAGCATGGACAAACAAGGGAGCCGGGTGCCTCCCAAATTTTTTAAAATTTGTTATTTTTTGAACACAAGTTTAGTGTTTAAATGGTTCTTTCGGTACATTTTATGACTTTTTATCCCCTCCAATGATGAAATCTTCGTTTTGCCAATGTATGGCGGGTTGATGAAATATGACAAATCGAGCAAAGAAATAACGGTCCTACTTCAAGGGCTTGCCTTTTCGCCAATGTTGTGGCCTTGAGCAACGACCGAGTCCTATTAAGCTGAAATGACTATATGTAAGATCATAAGGCTCTAGCTCCATGGCCCTAATGTACGAAGTGAATGTCAATGTTTTTGCCGAGCTACCCTGCCTTGCAAACAATGTTAGAAGGAACTCAAAGGGTGAGTTTTGGGTGGCTCTGCAAGCAAAAAAAAATGACTTTTTGCAGATTGGGTTGTCTCAAATTCATGGGTTGGGAAAGCACTTTTGAAGCTTCCACTAATTAGGTTCAAGAAACTAACACTACTATACTTGTTGGCAGGAGGAAATCCACATGCAATTGCCACGAAATTAAGAAAGGGGCAGAGTTTTGAATTGCGGTATGGGTACTGGTATCGGTATTAGTGATATAATTATCTCTCGGTTGATATCGGATAATATCGGTTAATGTATTGGTAAATATTAGTATCAAAGATTCAAAATTCCGACACTTATTGACCGATATAATACGTAACAAACGATAATTTAAAATCTTGAAATTTTGGAGGTCTTGAAAGATAGTGAAGGAAAGAGCTTGTGGTATATTAGTGAAATGGAGGAGAAAAATGGAAAGTTGTGGATTGGGTCAGTGAGATGCCTTTTCATTGGCATCTATAATTTGCATTGAAAATGTGAACTGAATCAATTCAACTTTTCTTGTTTCTGGATTTTTATTGGATCAGCTTTCATTTTCTTTTCATTTTTCTAATTCAGCTAAAGAGTAGAAAGAACTTGACTTCTTAACTTCGCCTCTATTTGGCTTGTCTAATTTTTTGGACTATTATTTTTAAAAAAGTCATTTTTAAACTGCAATTTTTGAAATTAAAAAAAAAGACTCATTTGCACTTTTGTTTTGATTGTCCAAACCTATTCTGCTGTTAGGCTACCTCTCTCAAAAAGATCACCATTGATTAAGGCTTTGTTTGGCAACTTGATTTTAAGTTAAGTTTTTTATTTAAAATCATTTTAAACCTAAAAGGCTAAATGTTCGTTTGAGAGAGGTATGTGATGACCTTAAGCCAAATATATAAAGTGGCTTTAAGTCAAAAAACAAAAAAAATTGCTTAAAATTGATATAATTTTTAAAAATTTATTTTTAAATAATTTTATATTCAATATGAATTTTGTTTGATAGATTTTGACGATTAAATTTTAAAACTATAATTTTTATAAAAAAATAAATTTGTATAATAAAAGTTATGATATTTTAAAAAAATATAAAAAAAATTATGTAAAAAGAAAAAATACTAAAAACTTTTGAGTTAAAAAACGAAGTTTTTTAGCTTTTTAGACTTTAACCAAAAAGATAAATAATTTTACTTTAAATCGGCTTAAAGTCGATTGCCGAACGAGGACTAACTTAAACATATATATATACATATATATATATATATATATATCATAAGCTCCTGTTGCAAAATTGAATTAAAATGCTTATTTTCATACCTAAATAAATGAATATCACCATCCACCGCAATCACCACCAAACTCTTCAAAGAATCTATTTTGTGGGTTTTAAGTGGATGCAGCAAAATGATGATTCGAACTGTTTATCTTATAAAACTAACAAAAAAAATTATTCAAGCAAAAATTTAATTTGATTATATATTAATAGATATATAAATAAATCGTATTTTATTTTACAAAATATTCTTTAAGTTTAAACTCTGTTTTGCAAAGCAAATGCTATTTGTTCATGTACTAACCAATACCGATCCGTTTAAATTTTTGCATGGGAGATGAGAGACAGAATCATAGTTGTGGAGCTACTTAAAACTCACAAAATGAGGATCTCTAGAGTCATGAAGGTTTATTGGTTTTGAATAATGACCCAATTTTTAAAGGGAGCTTTGGGCTTATATTTCATTTAGAGTATTTATTTAGAGATAAGTCCAAACTTATGAGTAATATTCTATTAAGTCCCGTTGCTTTTTATTATACCAAAAATGCTATCATTTCCAATAGCTAGCGCTAAACACTGAGAGGTGCGTTAAAAAAGGAATCGTTACTATTTACGCATCATCGAATCTACAATCTTGGCATTATTAAGAAAAGGAATCGTTGCCATTTTTTGGTGCTAGAATATTTATGCGAGTCATTTTACTTGAATCGATAGCAAAAAATATAATATTAATTGAAAACGATGCTCTACTAATCTTTGACGAAGAAATGTTGGCCTCTTGTACTTCTATCTTCCGCCAATATTATATATGAAGGCCAATTAAAGATGTCAACGCTCAATATAAAATATTACAAAATCCTAAAACTCTTTGTGAAACCCTGGAACAAAAGTGAAATAAGACATTGTTCTATGACTTTTTATAAAATGAGACAACCATTTGTAATGCGTGGGCTTAATGGAACATGTCTTGTGTTTAATGGGAAAGTCTTATTTCAGCAGAGACATTTTTCTATGTACTAGTTATGCTAAAAAAACAAGACATTTTTTTTTATGTATAATTAAAATTTCTCATTTTTGCAAATAAAATAAGTCATTTTTTATGTGTAATCAGAAATGCCACATTTGTGCAGAAATTAAGGCATTATCTATATCTATATATAAATATATTAACAAAAAGGGAGTTTTTTTTCTTGAATTTTTTGGGAGCTCTAAAATTTAAATATATAAAATTTTAAATTTGAAAAAGTAATTTATAATATTATTGAAAAACGTTATCATCTCTTTGAGGCCAAAAGATTTAATCTGTTTTTTTTTTAAATTTATTTGAAATTTCTTAATTTGACCCTATTACATATCATCTTGTAATTGATCAGAATTAGTTATTTTTAAATTTAAAACATTATTAGAAATCCTCTAATTTGAAAATATTCACTAATTTGCCTCTAAAAGAAAGAAATATATTCAACTATATGCGAAAATGTGCCCTTAAATTGCATTAAAGGATGTGAGTACATCGGTTACAATAATAAAAAAAAAAATATATATATATATAGCTTATTTTGTATGATTATCCATAGATTATTTCTAAGATATTCACTAATTTAACAATAACATACTAATTTAGTAAGTTGGCATGTTTGATTTGTCTGGCTATTTAGAATTGTTTAGCATATCCTAAGAATATTTATTTTTTTAATAGGCATCTAATTAATTTATTTTAAATTGAGAAGCATTTGTTTATATTATATATTATTACAGTATATTGTTAACTCTTCAGAGTTAAAATTTATAATTATTTCTCATAATTTTAAATTTATAAAATATAATAATACATGTGTAACTTTGTGATTGACTTTTTAGTTAATAAGTTGACATTTTTTAACGTCTAGTCAATTTAAGTAAGAAAAGTTAAATATATAACTATTTGTTATTTACGCATGTAGTAGTCTTTTAAATATTTTTAAATTATGTACTTTTCATTAAATTTAAAGGTGATTTGGTCTAAGGTCCCTCTTTGATTATTTTTTGAAAGACAAATATCAAACTCTAAATTACTGTTACCATACGGTGATGTAACCACTTCATACGGTTCATAGGGATTCGAATTTAGAACTTTGATACCAATTTGTCACGCTTCCAAAATCGAGACATGCGAGTAACCCACAAAATTACCCACAACAAGGCCCAAGTGTTAAAGAGTTACTACAAAGGGTCCCACCGATATTAAAATCACATGCCACAAAGATTTATTTAACCCAAACGGAAAATTCATAAGAAAACCCGATTTACATTCATTGTTCTAAATAAAATCATTTTTTTTCAAAACAATTTTCAAAAAAATAATTAAACTAACAAAAAGAAGATTCTCAGGACTCTAATTTGAATAGAAGGGAGTCCCAAAACAGAGTACGAATAAAAAAGACACTTTTATTTTAAAAAAATAACTTTAAACTCAACCCAAGTGGGTCTGCTTGAGCAGACTCATGACCATTCGAGCGGCCACCTGGCCGAGACAAACCCCTCATCTCGAGTGGAAGACCGCTCGAATGGACCCGAGGTCGCTCAAACGGTCACCCACCCAAGAGTTACTCAAAAATCATGTTTTTACAAAACCAAAATCTCAACATCCAACTTTTTTGAAAGGATAAGACCTAAACCTTATTTTATCATTAAAATCAACTTCAGAATTATAGAAATAATCTCAAAATTTCAACTCAAAAATCTCCCACGAAGATCAAATGACATCCCATTCACTTAAAAGCATCAAAGGTACGGTCTTAGGACCTACCAAATCAAAAAGATGGAGAATTTCAATATTCAAGCGGTGTTATTACATGTTTTCATCAACTTTAACTCTGTAAATACATCTTTCAATACACTTTACAAAAAAAAATTACATAGAATTAAGTTATCTAAATAACCAAAAGAAACCAAAAACGAATAACATGTTCAAATGTCCATCTAAAGTCTTCCCACATTATCATCACCTGAAAAACGATTATACAAACAACGTGAGTTGAACCTCAATAAAATTCTAACAACCTATATGTCTTATGCCCGATATGTAAATAATAACTCTATGTCAATGCACCTAAAACCCCAAAAAAGCTCAATTTCTTCAAAATGTGATACAACTAGAATTCTCATAACTTAATCTACAACCTTTTGACATATACGATTTAATTATATAGTTGTATAACCTAATTACATCATATCGGTAAATATCTTATTACCACACATATTGCACACATTTTCGGGAACACTATATGAAGAAACGGAGCACTTTTACCACGTTTTTAGAAATTAAATTGAAAGAATCAGACTACTACTCTTACGCAAGTCTTTAGTCTTTTACCGATGAACTAGTTAAGTCCACATTAATTCAAAATTCTACTCAATATTTACAACATATCATCTCAATAATATTAGTCCTCAATCATTGCACATGATTTTCACCTAATCACACATGCATTCACTACATGAACAACCATTCAATTCTCAAATCACCAAACTATCTCAATTTTCACAATTTTAAATAAAACCCCCCCAATTTATCCAAACCAATAAGGTTTTTAATCAAAACCCAATTAATGGATATTTTTCCAGAATATAAACAAAGTAAGACCCCATAGTTTCAAAATCAAATCCAAACTTCAATTTGACTCTACAATTAAATCCATTATTCTCCAAGAATGCAAATCCATAGACTTCATGGTTAAAACACAAAATTAAATCTCCACCATGCTTCAATCATCAACATAACTCAACAAACCCAAATTTTATCCAACAAATAACATACACGCAACTATAGGGTTTCAAATCCATTCACCATTCATGGCTTAAACATAAAATAGAATAAAACTAATTACATATTTATCCCAAAAAAACATAGAGAAAGGAGAATCCTACTTTGATTAGTCGAAAATTAAAATCCAAACACCCCGGAGAACCCAAACTCGCCAAAATTGAGATTCGTTTGGTTGAGGTTGAAGCTCTTGATGAGTAGAGCAAACTTTCTTTCTTAGTTTAAGATCAAATCCAACCCTAGGGTCTCCAAAACTAGAGAAAGAAAGCTTAATGTGGTGTTTTAATGGAGGTTTTGGAGATATATAGGAGAAAGTGAAGAGAAAGAAGAAGAAGATACGCAATGAAGGAGATAGAGCAATTTTTGGTTGCAGCGGTGGGTGGCTGATTTGGGAAGCTTACCTGAGAAGCTATGCACCAAATCGGAACCCATGATCTCAAGCAAAATTATCAAAATGCCACTAAACTTTCTACACAAAAATTAATCTATGTATGTACATCCAAATCACACCAAAATGTAAATTTTAACTTTAAATTAATTTAAAATTTTATATTTTTAAAAATTATCAAAATTTAAAATTATTCCCGAATTAAAATTCTCAAGTCTCTGCATACATAAGTGGTTCTAACAAAGCATATGCAAGCATTATTGGGCTTACTGGCCACATATATGCTTCATCTACACATGATCAAAATAATACGACACAGGTAATTTATCACATAAGTAATTAATTACAAAAATTAAAACGGGGCTGAACCTCACAACTCTTCCCCACTTAGGAATTTTCCTCTGTGAAATTCGATATACATCAAGGGGAGAAAAAATTCAAATATTTCGAGCGAACTTTTGACTCATGCTCCCACATTGCTTCCTCGACACCATGTGAAGCCATAACACCTTAACATAGGAAATAGTTCGCCCCCGCAATACTTGCTCTTTGGTATTTAAAATCTTCACTGGTTATTCCTCATAAGAAATATCATCCTCAACTCGCAACTTGGCCCAATCAAGAACGTGTGAAGGTTTCGGCTCATACTTTTGCAGCATAGAAATATGAAAGACGACGTGTATTGATGAAAGCTGTGAAGGCAAGACAAGACAGTAAGCCACATCTCCAACCCTCTCAAGGATCTCAAACGGTCCTATAAACAACTCTCCACTTTTACCAAACCTCATCAAACCTTTGCGAGGTGAGATTTTCAAAAACACATGATCATCCACTTCAAACATCAAGTGTCTCCTCCTTCAGTTAGTATAACTCTTTTGACGATTTTGGGCCGTTACCAGACGTTGTCGAACAACTAAAATTTTCTTGGTCGTCTACCTTATAAGATCTAACTACATCACAACTGTCTCCCCTACATCAGTCCAACAAACTGGTAACCTACAAAGCCTACCATACAAGGCCTCAAAAGGCGTCGCCGCAATGCTCCACTAATAGCTATTATTATAAGTAAACTCTGGCAAAGGAAAATGATCCTTTTAAGATATGCAAAAATCTAACACACACACACTCATAACATATCGTCCAAGATTTGTATCGTGTGCCCAGATTGACTGTTTGTTTGTGGCTGAAAGACGGTGCTAAAAAGCAAATTCGTCCCCAAAACTAATTGAAGACTCTACCAAAAATGCAATGTGAACTAAGGATCTTGACCGAATACAATGAATAATGACATTCCGTGGAGTCAGACAATCTCACTAACATACAGTCTACTAAGCTTATTCACCGAGTCAGTCATACGAATAGGAAAAAGGTTAATTTAGTAATATTATGTATAACATTTTTTTCTTTTTTCTTATTGAAACTAACCAAACATGATAGAAGAGAAATGACAACTAAAGCTAAACTTGCAAGAAAAAAAAAAAAGAACACGTAAAATAAAATTTCCAAAAAAAACAAAACAAAACAAACACATAAAGCTAAACTTGCTACGAAGATCAACAAAGGATTTTGATGGCCGTGAGTGGTCGTCACCTAAATGAGGACTCGTTTGATGATGGTGGATTTTGATGGTCGTGAGTCGTTGTCAACTAAATGACGACTCGGTTGATGATAGTTGTGAACTTGTGAGTCTTGAAACAAACTAAAGAAATAAATGACCAAGCAACTGTGACCGGAGGATGTCTAAGTAAGCTTATAAACACGTGAAAAAGTTTTATATTTTAACCAATGTGGGATTAAGATCATATCATACCATCATAATCGGCAGCCAACGTTTCGCCAACCCCTCTCTATCGACACTAACCTAATAGTAGTCATTTCTCTTTTGATAATTTGATGCTAGCGATAATTTAAAAAAAATCTAATTTTGGTAATAGCTTTTTCTAGGAAGAGATAATAACTTAAGAGTCTCTTGATTCGTTCTCAAATCAATGGACTCAAAGTGTTTTTTTTTTTTTACACGTTTTCGCTACATTACTGTTTCACTCACCTATCAGTATTCTATAAGTCATCCTCTCTGTGATTTTAACCACAAAGCAGTAGGTTGCGTCCAACCTTTACTGCCCTTGGAACCTCTAGTTTAATCACACAATCACATAACCCTTCATGGTACTAAGGTTGACCCCGATATTATTTATAATTATTTAAGCAAACTATTGATCCAATTACTTGAACAAATAGATACAAGTAATTGGTAATAACACACATTTATATATATCAAATTAATTTTTCTCTCGCCCACTAATATGAGACGAGATATCATAATATTACTCATTAAATATAAGACATACCTGTTTTTGTTACATTTGAATGCAAAAAGTGATGGACAAATAATATATCTATCAAATAAACAATTTACAAAACATTAGACAAAATATTTGTATTTGGTTGGCTACATTCCAAAAAGGTAACCTGAAAGAAGGCTTGTACATTCGTTTGATTATGGGCATTAGACTAAAATGTTCAACACTCCAGTCATTTTCTTCTAATTTAATAGAATACGAAGAGAAAATTGAAAAGGATCAAACAGCCAAATAAATCATATAATTAAAGATTCAAAATACAAAAATGTTCAAGTTTCAAAATAACTACAAGGCACTGCCATGAAAAAACAAAAAACAATCTCAAAAGCTTGATTACATATGCCTTGGAAAGGAGGAATGTTCAACCTGCATCACAGGCCTACCATCTTCCAAATGCTGTTACACGTATCAAATGCAGTTTCCTTTGAAGGGTCGAATTCAAACATCTCAACCACTTTTTTCTCTCTTTCCACAATATCTGTAATTGGCCTGGTTTAAGGAAAAAACAATGCTGCAAGATACTGAAGTGGCCTCTACTAGATATAAAAATAGCAGCACAAAAAGAAAATGGAAACGAACGAGTAGCGGACAACACAGAAGGATACGCCCTGATATTTGGGAATGATCGTCCAAGTATGGAATTATATTTGTGACAGAAGCATACATTGAAAGTTTCATCCTACAAGACAGGAAAAAAAAAAGCATGGGGGTAAAAAGAATTTAAAGGAAAAAATTGTGAGTAAATTCATAAAGTAGTTAGCTGCAAATGAAAATTCTAAGACATGACAAACGGTTAGAATGCCCAACTTAAAAATGGGAAATGCCTGTAACAAGTTTTTCCTTCTGAACTTACTGTGCTCTCAGCTCATCTTGCTCAAACTTTTTCAGAATTTTCCTTTGTTCTTCAATGGAAATCCTTTGATGCTCCAGATCACTAATTTCACTTGCAACAACTGTGTTGGTATATTTAGAAACAATTCACCAATCAATACCAAGAACAAAAAATATACAACTGAAATATACCATATACTTATCTAAGTTCCTCCCTAAGCAAACGCTCCCTCTGAAGTTCCTCTTCCAACTCTTTCTCAAGCAAATCTATTTCTTCATCTGCGACAACTTCAGATTTTACCTCGGCTATTTTCTTCTTGCTCGTGTCTATCTTTTTTTGATAATCTGATGCATGTAACAACATGTCAGTAATATGAGATGGAGATCGGGGCAACAAATGCCAAACAGCATGTTCCTGAAGACTCTATTTAGATCTTGGATTTATCGAGGGATTTGGGGAGAGAAAATAAAATGTGAGGGGTTTGTGACAGAAATCCACAATGACGAACTGAAAAACATTAGAAGATTTCAAAAAACAAAACCTTCTTACTTTTATAACCATTTGTCCCTCCCATGTCTTGTTGCTTTCTTCCACAAACATGAGATGGATGTTGAACAGAAGACTATATAGCATTTACCACGAATAGAGGCCCAGATAAATGCAACAAAGACCTCAAGTCTACAAGACGGGACCTAATTGGATAACACTTCTAGCCAAATGATAAGGGCGGTGTGCTAGTATTAATTTGAGAACAATTCAGAGTTTTAACGTAGGCTAATCAAGAAATCCAGAAAGCCTCATAGAGAACATCTTATTTTTTAAAGAGTAATTCTATTCCATGCTTTGGTGAAAAACAAGAATTCAATAACGTGAGAGAAATGGTTCAATATGAGGCAGCAACAGCTAGCGATCAAGAGGCCAAATTTTTACAAACCACTAATAACTGACAGTCAATCAGAAAAAATTAACTCAACATTAAGAACTAATAGCTTAAAATCAAGAAGGAAATTCAAAATTTTACACTCATAACTGAACATCAAAATTTTATGATCAACTAAGAACTGAACATCAAGAGGTCAAACACGAGCATCAATTATATTTGAAGCATGAAAAATGCAGTTTCACTCTGATAGAGAGTAAGTTTTTGGGACATCGTATTGGGCATGAATAGGTTGCTAGAAACAAAAGTCAAGGCAATTCTTGAGTGGCCTAAGGTTATTTGAAGAAAGTCATAGTGTTAATAGACTTATTGTGTTGAAGAAAGACCAGAAATGTTTCTAGTCTCCTGATTGTCGAATGGCAATTTGACAATCATTATTTTTCAAGAACATCAATAAAAATGAATCCATAAGTTTATGAAGCATATGTCAGGCGGAAAATATGAACATGGTAAAATAGGCCAGCACGGGCAAACAACCAGCAACAGTTGACCAAACTGCAATTTGTTAGCAACTTAAATTGGAAAAGGAGGGTTCTTGAGCACAAATAGGGAAAGAAGGTGGACCTTGAAGCAAGCTGTAAGCATCGTTGTAATCGGCATCGCATTGCGATTGAAGAGCCTTTGATTGCTCCAGGTGTTGGGCCAAGTTGTAGGCATCCTTTTTGTCCCTGAGAACCCCCACGAGATCATCGCTGAGCGCAATTGCCTCCTCTAAGTCGATCTTTCTCGACATATCCCCATTTTTCTAAACATTCAAACCAACAAAAGAAACACAGATGTTAGGCCATCTCCAATCCTTCGTCTTTTTTTCCCCATTAGATTTAAGTAAAAACATTAGTTAAAAGCTTCATTTAATACTACATATTCAAATGGTGAGAAACAAGATTTTCATCAATTTTTTTCTTTAAATTCCCAACTTATCCTCATAACCCCCAAAAGTTTCCTTCACCAAATTTGATTAAAATCTTGTTTTTTCCTTGATTTGATGAAAACTTAAGTTTTCCCTTGAATTAATACAAGTACGCTAAAATGGTTGGAGCTCATTAGGCAATTAAGCATTATCAAACGTAGTTAACTATCAAATAGTGTAAACGCAGTTAATTATTATTCTAATTAAATAGTAATTAAAACCCATTGAAATTTAAAGTTGCAAAAAAAACCTAGCTAATTATGGTTTATATTCATTATTCTTCCAAATAGCAAGTAAAACCCCATCAAAATGACCAGTAGTCGTACATAAAAAATACATACACTACTAAAAAACAGTTAAAACATCACGCTTTAAAAGTGTGATTATAAGGTTACAATTGCAGTGCTGTAATATCACAATGCTGCTTCATTTGTCAACTTTACCAATGAGCTAGAGACATCCATGGTCGAAATGGCTATAGCCGCATCTAATTGCAGTCCGTAATATTGGAGATGAATCAAACTCATATCTCCAAATAGGGTACCAAGCTGTGTCTTCATACAACCTTGAATTATACACATTAATATGCAAGTAAATGTAAGCACTACAACTACAATACAATGACTATATATAAAAATACTTGTAAACAAGTTCACCCCCCTCCTTATGATAACATTATAGGAAAATAAGTAGCAAATTTCTGAAAAAAAAAAAAAACCAACAACAACCATTACCCTGTTTTTAATAAACCCAACAGAGCATCCTATTATTTTAAATCTCCAACCTCATTACCCATGTTTTTCATATAAGATGATATGAATTTACAAACTAATTGTCAATAATTTAGATAATTTCAACCACACTTGGAAACATTTTCGTGGTCTCTCATAGGGTTGATGAAACTATGAATACAATCATACCTTTCTAAACTGAAAATCAATTCATTTATAAATTTATTCCCCAAACCCCACATCTCGTTACTAAGGAAAAGTCGAATAAACACCCAAAATCAACACAAAAATAGCCAATCAATAAAAAATGGAGGGCCAAATCAACACAAACCATCCAATAAACCAAATCTAAAATCTCAGTCGTAAGAGATTCCCCAAAATCCGCTTCCCATTAATTCAACGGCTAAAGAATGAAAACATAGCAATAACAATGTATCAGAATATATTGAGTGAGATAAATGCAAGCCCTTGATGTTGTTGTTACATGCCAAACTGAACTTTAGAAGTTCTTGATTTGAAACAAATCAAAGCCACATATCAATCTGAACCACCACATTACTCTCCATCACTACCTCAAAGCCACATATCAAACAAGAAACCCTAAATACCCCTTGATTTGAAACAAATCAAAGCCACAGATAAAGGATCTCACCTAGTTAGTTGTCGTTCGTTGAAAACAGGACGATTGAAGGTGACCAAAATTCTTGCCGGTTGCTTCGCAGAAGAAATCGCCAAAAGTTATTGCCTTATTTTTCGCCAGTAGCTCGCTCCTTTACAGATGACTGGGTTGAGAAATGAACCCTGTGAACTGTGAAGGATATGACAGAAGGGCTTTTTAGGGTAAAGTTGTCATTTTGATACTTTTTTTTATCAGATTATGCTCTAATTCATTCAATAGGTATCCCACCATCCACCCCCTGACTCCATAATCCCTCATATTCCACTTAGGATTAATAATTCAACCAACATTTTGCAACACAAATATAGGGGGCACAGCAGGCTTTGTTGCGCCTCAAAGCCGCGGCGTTTTGAGACCAAATGCCTTTCTTAAATCATAATGTCTTTTAGTGGGCTGATTGACCTCTTCAAATTTAAAAATAATTTTAAGAATTCTATATATAAAAATAAATGGTTGCTGTGTTTTTTTAGGATAAATTTGAATAAAATAAAATTATTTTATTTAAATAAATTTTGAATTTAGTAATATTTAAACTACGTGCTGTTTGGAAAATTAAAAAAATACACTTACCATTAACAAAAAAAAGACTATACACATCTCAAACTTACTAATATAATGAATTTTTTTAACAAAATAATAACAAGAACTTTTCAATACAAAAATCATCGAATTCTTTCACGAGAATTAAATAAAAATTATGAACACCCCATGTTTGATCAAATGTTATCCTATTAATTACATTTTAAATTTGTGGGGGTCGTTGTAAATTACTAAAAAAATTATAAAAACAATCATCATAGATGAATGACTTAGTTGCCTTGGGAGAGTACTTTTCTTGATCAAAGACTATTTTTTGGAGAGAAAAAAATAGTATAAGACTTTATATTAAAATACAGAGCACTAATAAAAATAGTATACAAATATAAAAATATTGCATACCTGAGATTCTAGGTTTAATGATATTTAAAAAGAATTATACTCATACTTCATCATTTTTGACAAATAAAACATCTCAACATCCTAATACATAAGAATAATAGTAAGTAAATATATTATATTTTAATAATTATATTAGCACAATAAAGTAGTTAAGTATAACAATATGTTAATACACCTTTAGTTGATTTGCAAATGAATTATCAAAGTTTGTAGTGTTGATAGGTTGATCAATATTTTAAAAAATTACAAAATAATTAAATATCAACGTTTTTGAAGGGATGAAAATTGGTAAAACGATGTAATTTTAACACATGTTTGAGATATGTATAATTTTTTTTGTTAATATTAAGTGTATTTTTTTTAATTTTTCAAACAAGACGTAGTTTAAATACTACTAAATCTAAAATTTATTTAAATAAAATTATTTTATTTTATTCAAATTTATCCTAAAGACAACAGCTATTTATTTTTATACATAGAATTCTTAAAATTATTTTTAAATTTGCTGAGGTCAATCAGCACACTAAAAGGCATTATAATTTAACAAAAGCATTTGGCCTCAAAACGCCGCCGCTTTGAAGCACGGCAAAGCCTGCTGCGCGTTAAGCACAACTGGGACCCCAACCCCCAAATATAGAATATAACATAATTCTTCGGAATGTTAATCTAATCCATCACCTTAACCCCAAACATCAAACAAAGCCCTGTGTCTTAACAAATTGTTTAGCTGCAATTCTTGTCATTGTTATGTGAAGTAAGCTTGTGTTTGGACTATCCTTTTTTAGTAATTTTTAGGATTTTTGACTTTTGTAAAAAAAAGTAAAAAAAATAGGTATTAAATCATGTAAAAAAAAGTATGAAAAAAGCGATAAAAAGACACTTAAGCCAAAAATTAATTGACTTTTTTTGTGATTTTTAAGTCAAAAAGCCAAGCTTAAAAGTCAGGCTAAACACATGCTAAGTTATGTATAAATTTGTTATTTTTAAAATTTAATATCGCGTGTAAATTTTTAAAAATATATTGATTTGCAAAAATTTTACTTAGTCATGATTTTATACATCTTGTTGTAATATTTTAAACTTTTTATCCTCGGTTGCTTGTAAAACTATAAAAAATTCTTTTTACTACCCAACAACAAGTAGATGAAAAATTGATGATGTGCATACATAACAAATTGAAAGACATTAGTTAGATATAAGTCTAGTGTGGAACTTTCTAAGACTGATTCTTATAACATATATGTGTACATCTATTTTGTTGCATATACTTTTAATGTGATGAATAATTTGACTCTTATTAGGAATATGAACAGATTTTAAGATGTTGTAAATAAAAATTTTTTTTATCGAAACACTTATTATGTATGCAACTTTGTCAATATTAACTTATACAGTTGGCCTTTGTTTGGCTACTTACTTTAAATCAGCTTAGAGTCGACCTTTTAGCTTTTGGTTTAAAGCCTAAAATGTCAAAAGTTCTTATTTTTGAATAAATAGCTGTTGTCTTTAGGCCATGGTCGGGGTCGTGGTATGAGTTATGGAAGTGCTGCCCGGTTGACATTGATTGTTGTGGGGTAAAGTCTTGAGTTGAGTGTTAATCGCTTTTGTGCGTTGTAGAACTTACTCGTAAGTTGTGGTAGCTACATGTGTTGGTGTTAGCTTTATTTAGTTATCTATTATATTTTTGTATTATCATGATTTTGTTCCGGTGCTGTTGAAACGTGAATAATTGGTTAGCCGTTGTAGAGAACTTTTCTTGTGGAGTAATACTATCGGGAGGTGAGTTGTATTACTAGTAACCTTGTGATTAGGTGTGATAGGGTGTTTGAGACCCCTCGGAGACCATCTGTTATGATTGGGTTATGGGATGATAATGATGCCTCTCTGTTAAAATTTTTGTGTATGTGGTTTTAAGCGTGTTGAGAATTATGTACGTCATAAGCCATTCTATGTCTTGAGCTATAGACGGGAACATAGTAGATGGAAGTGTGATAATTTTTAGCCTAACATAGTTTGAAATTGTGGGACGTAAAATGGTTCTGGGGGTATCCCTTGCTTGTGGATTGTTACTGGTAGTCATAGTGATACCTGATAGCTTTGAAAGCTGTGATCCTTATGGAGATTCGAGAGTTAAGTTACGGGTGCATAAGCTTAGAGATATGCTCAATCGATTAACTATGAGTTGCAGATGTGTTGGAATGTGTATTGGTTTGGATTACGATTCTAGCGTGCGACAAGTGTAGGTCCTTTGGAAATTTCACGAGAGTAAAGGCTTGCGATTTCAGTTATTGTCCTTATGGTTAGGAGATCGTGTTCGGGAACTATGTTGGGTGAGAACATGTGTGTGCCTGGACGAAGTAGAGATGTGAGTAGTATTAGATCTTTTACGAGGCGACGTGGTTACTTTAGTGCCTCCCTCGCAAGTGCCAAGTACACGAGATTTGAGAGACCTGTGAAAGGGGTTGATGGTGTGGTTGGATGAGTGCTTAAATGGTGTATCATGAGTGTGATGTTTTTCTTAAAGGGATAGAGGTTATTTGTGTTTGAATCTGGGGGTAGAGGTGGTTATGTTATTTTTCCTTTGGGAGTGAAATGTGGAGTAGTAAAGTTGAACAACGTACCTTAATGGTTTGAGTGGCGTAGGGTTAGCAAGCGAAAATCTTGGTTCTAAAATGTATGTAGTCATTTTTTTGCTCAAACTGTAGAAGTGTGGATGATGTTTGTGAGAGTTACGAGTAACTCTGAGCGAGAAGTATCAAATTTAGCCTTTTTCGACTAAGCACCTTATGCTTTTTTTGTAGGTTTACCTAAGTAGTGAACTCGAGACTGTGACATAGTTGTTGTTTACCTGTTGGCAGTCTGGTTAGTGTAGCGGAACCTTGTGAGGAGAGGCCTTGGTGTAAAGGGAGTGTTTAGTGTTATGCCTCCCTGTATACCCTGTAACGAACTTATAATCCTACGAGATGCGTTGTATAGGGCCTAAGGAAGTTAATGGCATTCGTGGTGTATGAACGGGCCTTGAACTTGAGAACTAAGTGTGACAAATGGTATCAATGTCGTGATTAGGGTCGATAACATTTATATGATGGTAGTCGATGTCAACTCAAGGATAGATGGATAGTGTTCTTCTGGATGGAGTGTTTAAGGGGTACCTAGAATGTGATGCTGTTGAGTGAGAGCTTCTGGTTGACCTTTTCTTTTCTCTAGGTGGAGAGAGAACTACCTTGTAGACGGTTATCCTGTGTGAGCTGTTTCATTCTTATTGTAAGTAAATGTCGGGACCTTTGATTGATTCTTGACTTTGCTATTTTTTGAGAAGGTGAGAATTTCCATGGATCTTGTACCGTTGTTGTGGTCCTTTGGGTTATGCCTTGAAAACTTGTGCCACAGTAATCGAGTGATTGTAGGACTGATTCTTCACTATTTTCGGGTGAAGATTTTTTTTCTCTGCCTTGTGAGTATAAGTGTTTGGGTTGTGTTCCCTAAGATATTGAGTTGCTAGACTTAGAACGCTTGTTCTTTTTCTCACGGAGGAGTTAGTATTGAGATGTGGAACCTACGTCTGCAGAGATTGGTTGAAGATTGTTTAATAGATATATAATGTATGTTCTCGTTTGCATGAGAATGTTGACACCCTTAGCTCTTGTCAGAGTGAGATCCTTGCTAAATTTCTTACAATCGGGTTGTTCACATGGTGAGTTTCTAATATACCTTTTGTGAATCTCGATTTGCGTTCTATTTGGCGTGTCGAACAACTTAGTTTTCTCATAGTTGGTGGTCGGTCACCCACTCGTGGTAAGGATACACATTGTAGACAACCGAGATGAGATTATTAATAGAGCGTGGTAAAGGTATGAGTCACAAAAAAAAATTAATATTCAAAAGGCCTTCGTCGGCGTGACCTTTTTCGGCCAACATATTTGTCTGGTTTAAAGCGAAAAGGCCATGATGAGTTGTGTATAAGGTGAAATTGTTAAGTACGATAGGCAAATCTTGGTTGGTTACTTGGTCTAAAAGGTATGAATGGGTTGAGTGGCGTTGGTGAAGGATCAGAGAATCATGTGCTGTTGTTAGCTAATGGATAATTGTTATACGTGTGATGTTGATGTAAAAGAAAGAAGCGAGTGTATATGCAGGTATTGACGAGCGTTATAGTTGATGATTGTCTAAAATTCAATAACTGACCAGTTGTGAAATGTTGTGGATTCGAGGGACTAATGTATGCGCTATAACATTGGATTAATGTCCGATGAAAGTAATTACGATTGATTAGAGGTTGAACAGTCGACTGAGAGTCTGAGGTTCGATGGTGAAACGTGGGATTACATATGTACATTAGGTTGTAGTGGGTGATCTGATTAGATTTGTGTAGGTAAGCGTGTACCTGTGGAATATTTTGTCTATGTGGCGTATTTAGCCTAAGTGACTCATTGAGTTCATATGATCATATTGATCTTTATGAATGTGATGTTGGGATGGTAATCTCAACTGTATGGAATTTTGGCCTTAACAATGATGTGACACCTAATATTTTCGCAAGATGAGAGTTGTGGTTTGCGGGTGACGAACTGGTTGAGGATTGGTAGAGGGTGGAGGTTTAAATGGAATGTTAGTAAATCATGAGAAGAAAATGTGTTCTTTGGAGTGTTCGGTGATTTGAGTGAGTCCCTCTCTATGGAATTAGATGCTTGTTGTTTCTGCACGGGAATGAGCATCTCATCAGCTTTAGTGATAACATTTCTAACGTATGTAAAATGATGATGAGGCTTTAAGTTTGGTAGTTATCAGTTGATCGTAAAGGCTTGAACAAGATTTTGGGTATGATGTGTGTGAATCCTTGTGAGCAATGTCAGAGTTTGACCACGTACGTTTGGGCTTACGAGAGTGGTCCTCGATGTATGTTTTGATATGTGGATGAGCTAGTTTGCGGCAGTTCAAACTAGGGTCATAATCCTTACGATCAGAAATGGGGAGTGTTTAAAATCGGTTACAATTATAGATTAGTTACGTGCCATGCGTTTAATTGCTTGAGTTGGTCGCGTTCGATGTGGGTTGTGCTTCGATGCCTCGGTGGTGTGAGTTGGATCTCGGTCCGAAGACGTTTAGATAACTGTAACGTTAATGAGATGTTGTTTGCAGAAGTAATCAGTATGGATATTTATCCTTCGGAAACATATTTTTGTTTAGGGACGTTATTCTTGGGGATGACCTGCGTTAGCATCTTTACCGTTGTACGATGTTGTAGAGTTTTGTGTCGGAGGTTGTTGGCAGCCGATGATGAGGCAGCTGATTCAAGTTCTAGTGTTGAATTTCGGAGGAAAATTTCTTTAAGGGGGAAGAATTATGAGGCCCGATTTCTTTTATTTTTGTAATATATTCTCGACGTGTTATATATTACGGTTGGTTGTTATAGAAGTGCTTATTTCTATGTGATTTTATGCACGTGGTAGCTTAGAAATGCGTCATAGTATCAATCCTGGACCTGTTTGAGCATTGTAGTAGAAAGTTGGTATCTTTCTCGGCAGGACCGCTCGGTCGATCCTAAGACCGATCAATTGGCCCTTAGACTGATCAATCGGTCTGTCGCAAGTAGATAAGGTTGAGTTAGTTGATGGCATGGGTTTGTGTTCTAAATCTTCCTCTTCAATCTTCCTCTCTCTCTTGTTTGGAGAAAAACCAAAACCTTAACATTCTCTCTAGCTTTTGGCTTGCTTCGGGCCCGATTTTTGGCGTTGCGATAGTGGATCGTTGATATACTCACCGAGAGTTTCGCGTTCAACCGAGTGGTATCTCGTTTTGGAGACTTTTGGTTTTTTGTCGGTTGTTGAAGCTTCGAGTTTTTAATTCTATACGATAGGATTCTAAATTCTCTTGCATTAAAAGCATGTTATATGTGATTATACGCACTCTTACCGCTTTAAAATGCTATGGATGTTGGATCTTATGATTAAACCTTGTTAGGTTGGATAAAAAGCATATTTTGTGTAGAGACCTGGTCCCTTTTTATTTTGAGGATCAATTAAAACTTGTTTTGAGACCTTCGGTGGTATATAAAATAGTGTTTTTTTATGAGAGAATTAAAATTTGAGTCATGATAATGATGGATGATGGTAATTGTATGCGTGATAATGCATGAGGACAATTATTATGGATTGGTTGGATGAGTTTTGAGATGTTTGGCTTAAGTTGGAACCTTATAAATATTTTCTTTCTTTGGGTTCACGCATAGCGGTGACCGTTCGAGGATTACAAGTCCGCTCGAGTAGACTGTCGGCAGAGACTTTAAAAAGTTTCGGGTGGAGCTTCTTCTTTTGATTCCCTCTTCTTCTCTCTCTCTCTCTCTCTCTCTCTCTCTAAGCTCGGGAGTAAATCCTATAAAACCTTTTGGAGCTCTCTTAAGCTTCTTCCTCTAAGCCTCTATTAGAGCTCCCCTCTTGCTTCCCTCTCGATTGTACATTCGTTGTGTTAGGTTGTGTATTATAAATCATAATTTGAGTTTTAGTATTTAATTTTATTATTATTTTTAGTAAAATTAATTTTTCTATTTTATGAGAATCTTAATGAGTAATGTATATGTTTCATTATTTATTTAATATCGTGCATAGATGTCTTTTATTCTATATAGTATTTAATCTGGTGTGTAGAGTTCGGATTGCACATGGAAGAGCAAATTAAAAGTTCTTGTAGAATATAAATTTTCGATTCACAGTTTAAATGGAATTGATCAAACCATCGGTATGACTGTAGCACATAATTTTAGTAGACCTATATTGGTTACAGAAAATAGATAATAGCGTCGTCTATTATTTCGACTCGCTGTGCTAGTACACTTTGTGTGTATTAAACATGATTACATTGGGGTAATTAATTTTATACTGACTATATAAATTAATTCACACCCCATGATTATTATAAGTACTTATACTCTTAATCCCGAAATAATTAATTATTTACGTATATTTAATATTCGCTATTTTGATTCATTAAATGGTGCGATATTTTACGGGTCTATATTCCCAGTGAGTTGGATAACGATATTAATTATACGATGAATAGTAATTATTGAAAGAATCCACATCCCAAATGATCGGGATTGACGATACCCCCTTAAGAAAACTTATAAGTTTTGACCGAACCAAACCCTGCAGGTGAATTTAATTATTCGGCAATCAAATAAGCTAAGCTGATGGTCTTAAAAAATTTATTTAAGAAGCTGATTAAATATAATTGTCATTAATTTAATTTAATCGACGGGTATCGAAAATTTTAACGTGAGGTGAATAAATAAGCATTTAATAACAGGAGCTCGAATATTCAATGTTGAGAATATGACTGGGAGTGTAATTATAATTCTAGTGGAATGAATTATAATTAATATTTTTATAAAATTACTTCTAGGTTGAGGTGGACTTTCATAATTGCATTGGGAGCCCAAGTCATATTTACTCTATAACCTATTTATATGCTGTTATAAAACCTAACGCTATAATTTCATGTTATTCAATCAGTGATTAGGTGGTTAGAGTTTTTATGTTCTTTGAAAATTCTAAACCTAATCAAAAAGGTTTGAAGAGCACGATAGATCAAAGCCCACACTTTATTCGCGTTTGGAATTCAGGAATACAGCAGAAGGCTTGTATCGAATATTTGACTAGAAGTCAAAAATGCGGCAAATCATTGATTAAAAATTATTGCAGTAACCGAAATCATTCAACTAGATTTCGAAATGTATAATCCTAAAACTAACGTTAGGAGTATTATCGGGTTTTATTTTTTATTGTTCGATATTAAAAAATTTTAATCTGGAGCCTGTTTCGGCGTTTGCTCGTCTAGTTATTTTTTGACTAAAATCATAGATATAATCTTAAAATTTTAGCAGTTTGCCCCAACACGTTAGAGGTTGGAGCTACGCATTGAAAATTTGTTTCTCACCGTTTGGTTGGAGATCTTCATTGTTGGAGCTTGCTAGAGCTTGGTTCTTGAGATTTTAACATAAAAAAGGTAGGATCTATGATTATTGTTGATCAATACATGTATCTGAGTTGTATTATTGTTGTATTTGCATATAACCCTAAAATATCTATATTTTTGGACTCTTAGGCTACAGTTTGGTGTTCAAACATGTTAGATATGTGGTTTGTGATTGATTTGTGGTAAACCAGTCATGATATATTTGTTGGAGAATTATTAATTTGTAATTTGAAAGTTAGGGTTTGATTTGAGTTAAACCTTGAATAAAATTGCGGGTTTTGGATCGTTGAACTCAAAGGATGAAATTGATAATGTTTTTAGTTAATTAGAGGTTGTGGTAACCTATGTGCGTATGAAATTTCTTGAATTTTGGTCAAATGTGAAGAATCATGAATGACGAGTTGGGATTTTGGAACGAATGTTATGAATTTGGTGGAACGAGAAAGTAAAGAAAGACGTGATTGAGTTTTAAAATAATTGAATCCGATATGTGAATCATGAAAATAGGATGAATGTTCTCCTTTCGGATGGTGATCCTGAAGTGGTTTAAATTGTATGTCTTCCCTTTGGATGGTGAGCCCAAAGTGGTTTCTATTGTATGTTCTCCCTTCGAATGGCGATCCCGAAGTGGTTTATAGTGTACGTCATACCCTTCGGATGGTGATTCTGAGGCGGTCTATAATGAATGTCCGCCCTTCGAATGGTGATCCCAAAGTAATTTGTAATAAATGCCCTACCCTTTGGATGGTGATCCCGAAGAGGTACATAAAAATGTTGTGATGATAGTAGTTAACGAGAGGTGAAAAATACCTCGACTTGGGTGAACTTGGAAAGCGTCGGAAGATATGTGTGTATGTGGTAAAATCAAGAACCTAGGATGGTTGAGCTAAAATGGAGTTGGTTTTGCACTATAAAAATCAGTTATGTGAATGAAATTTTATTTAAATAGTGGGTTTGGTTTCTTAGATATAGACTTGTTGTGCATTCACATGATTATCCTCGTATATCATGCATTGTTCATCTTTAGTCTATTTTCTACGAGTCTCGGCTCATGTTGTATAAACATATTTAAAGTGATCATAAGGAGCAAGTCGATGAGTGAGGTGGACTATATTGAGACCTTGTTGGATCATTGTGATTTAAAGAAATTATATGTATTTTTTTTATTGCATCTTTGGAGACCTTGATTATGGTATTTGTAATCCTTTGATACATTAAGCAAATGTATTGGATTCGATAGCAATTAGTTTTGTAAGGCCCTAAGGCCATGGATTCATGAATTGTATGCATGTGAGATTGTCAGGTCTTATATGGGTTGATTTTTCGATTTCATATGAAATTCTATGGATTAAAATGTTGGTTTTTAAGTTTTTGTGAAGTTAAGAGTTATTTCAATGTTAAATGTATGTTTTACTTTATATTTTTTCTTATATAAAATTATGTTCAAATGATGGGAGATTTTAGTATTTTTCTAACACTTAAGAATTTTTTTAAAAATTTTGGGCAGTTTACTCTCAGGTGCCTCATGCTTGAGCAGTGAGGAGTCTGCTTGAGCAAACTCCCCAAGGTGGCACATTTTAAAAATTTGTTTTAAAAATGAGGTTTGTCGATTATCTTTTGGGCAAACGTGGGGCAACGTACATGCATGATAACGTAATGTATGATATGGTTGGATTTGTGTAGACAAGTATGTACCTGTGAAATGTTTTGTCTGTATGGCGTGTTTGGGCCCAAGTGACTCAATGAGTTCATGTGACCGTATTGATCTAATGGCTATGATGCCAGGATGATAACCTCAATCATGTAGAATCTTAGCCTTAACGGTGATGTGACATCTAATGTCTTTGCGAGATGAGAGTTGTGATTTGTGAGTGAGGAACGGGTTGCGAATTGGTAGAGGGTGAAGGTTTACATGGAATGTTAGCAAATCATGAGAAGAAAATGTTTTCTTTAGAGTTTTCGATGAGTTAAATGAGCATTTCGTTGGAACCAGATGTTTGTTGTCTTTACTCGGGAATGAGCGTGTCATCAACTTTTGTGATAGCGATTCTGACATACGTAGAATGATAATGTGGTTTTGAGTTTTGTAGTCATTGGTTGATCATGAAGGCTTGAACAATATGTTGGGTATGATGTGTGCAAATCCTTAGGAGCAATGTCAAAGTTTGACAACGTGTGTTTGGGCTTATGGAAGTAGTCCTTGGTGTGCATTTTGATATGGGAATGAACTAGTTTGCGGTAGTTCAAACAAAGATCACAATCCTTACAAACAGAAGTGGAAAGTATTTGAAATCAGTCCCGGTTATAGATTAGTCATGTGTTATGCGTTTGATCGCTTGTGTTAGTTGCGTCCAGTGTGACTTGTGTTTTGGTGCCTCTGTGGTGTGAGTTAGATCTCGGTCTGACGACATATGAATAACCTCGGTGTTAGTGAGACCTTTTTCGCAAAGGCAATCGGTATAGATGCATATCCTTCGAAAGCATGTTTGCATTATGAGATGTCATTCTTGGAGAGATTGTGGATGGTTGACGACAAGTCTGTTGACTTGAGTTCTAGTGTTGAATTTTGGGGACAAAATTTTCTATATGAGGGAGGTTGTAGGGACCCAATCCCTTTTAATTTTGAGGATTAATTAAAACTTATTTTGAGATCTTCGGAGGTATATGGAACAATGTTTTTTTTTATGAGAGAATTAAAATTTGAGTCATGATAATGATGGATGATTGTAATTGTATGCGTGGTAATACACGAGGACAATTATTATGGGTTACTTGGATAAGTTATGAGGTGTTTGGCTTAAGTTGGAACCTTATATATATTTTCTTTATTCGGGTTCGCGCACAGCAGTGACTGCTCGAGTGAAATGAAGGGTTGGGATTTTGGAACGAATCTTATGAATTTGGCAGAATGAGAAAGTAAAGGAAGACGTGATTGAGTTTTAAACTAATTGAATCCGATATGTGAATCATGAAAATAGGATGAATGTTCTCCTTTCGGATGGTGATCCCGAAGTGGTTAAAATTGTATGTCTTCCCTTCGGGTGGTGAGCCTGAAATGGTTTCTATTGTATATTCTTCCTTCAGATGGTGATCCCAAAATGATTTATAATGTACGTTCTACCCTTCGGATGGTGATCCCGAATTGGTTTATAATGTACGTCCTACCCTTCGAATGGTAATCCTGAGGCGGTCTATAATGAATGTACTTCCTTCGGATGGTGATCATGGAGTAATTTGTAATGAATGCCCTACCTTTCGGATGGTAATCCCAAAGAGGTACATATAAGTGTTGTGATGATAGGAGTTAATGAGAGATGGAAAATACCTCAAGTTGGGTGAACTTAGAAAGCGTCGGAAGTTATGTGTGTGTGTGTGTGTGTGTGGAAAAATCGAGAACCTAGGATGGTTTAGCTAAAATGGAGTTGTTTTTCACGATAAAAACCTATTATATGAATGAAATTTTGTTAGAAAAGTGGGTTAGGTTTCTTAGATAAAGACTTGTTGTGCATTCACATGATCATCCTCGCATATCATGCATTGTTCATCTTTAGTCTATTTGCTACAAGTCCCGGCTCATGTTGTATAAACATATTTTAGGTGATCACAAGGAGTAAGTTGCCGAGTAAGGTGGACCATAGTTGAGACCTTGTTGGATCATTGTGATTTAAAGAAATTATATGTATTTTTTTTATTATATCTTTGGATACCTTGATTGTGGTATTTGTAATCCTTTGATACATTAGGTAAATGTATTAGATTCGATAGCAATTCGTTTTGCAAGACCCTAAGGCTATGGATTCATGACTTGTATCCATGTGAGATTGTCGGGTTTTATATGGGTTGACTTTTCGGTTTCATATGAAATTCTATGAATTAAAATGTTGATTTTCAAGTTTTTGTGAAGTTAGGAGTTATTACAATGTTAAATGTCTGATTTATTTCATATTTTTTCTTATCTAAAACTATGTTCAAAGGATGAGTGATTTTAGTATTTTTCTGACACTTAGAAAATTTTTCAGAATCTTGGAAAATTTGCTTTTGGGTGCCTCACTGCTCGAGCGATGAGGAATCTACTTAAGCGGACGCCGCTAGGTGGCACATTTTAAATTTTTGTTTTAAAAAAGAGGTTTATCAGTTATCTTTTGGGCATCCTTTATGGCAAGTAATGGGTATATTTGGGGGTTTGTTTTACAGTTAAAAGGGCTCTCTTTTACGTTGATTTTGATGGAAAAAATGAAAAATTTTGGTTTATATTTTCAACAAAGGTTAGTTTCGATTAATTTTTTCATTCGACTTTGTGATAAAAGTTCAAACTCGGGTTTCTTTACCTTTTATATCGTGGGATTTTATTGTTACAAGTTTGGGGCGTTACATTTTGCGATCCTAAGATTTATTACAAAGTTGGTGTATGTGTGTGTACGTGATTTTCAAATGGATGAGTTTTAAAAATCGGAGAAAATTATGAATATATTGCGAAAACATGATTTTTGATGTTAGGAGCTAACCCTTGGGGTTGAGCCGTGATTTAAATGATTCGGTTGGGATGGTAAAAATATTTTGAAAATGTCAGTTGAATTCCATAATTATATGAATGGCGTAGCTGTGTGCCTTTTTGACGTTTTTCACATAGCTATGTGCGTACAAATATTTTGATAGTCGTGCTGTATGCCTTTTTAATGATTTAATAGATGTACCGTAATAATGTGCGTACGTGGGCCTCAATTGCTACTCGGTGAAAGTCTAAAAACTTGCGCAAGATAGGTACTTCACTCATTCGAGTTAATCCTCGTAAATGAAGTGATTGCCCATATTGGAAGGTGTTTGTTGTTGTAACAATGTATATAGCTTGTCATTACTTAGTGAGTCATTGGATGCCCTAGGCCTAGGTTAATGGATGCCCCGCGACGACTTGGTCGATACATAGAAATCACTGGTGGTTTTAAGGATGAAAAATCATTTTGGGACTTGTGTAGTCGAGTTATTTATATAATTCGTGATTACATGTTATACTTTTAATTCATTATAGTCTGTTCTTATTGGGTTTCGGATCAACGTTGTTTGATTTAAAACCTTTTGGGTGAAAACGATCATGTGACTTGTTCTTGTAGAACCCCAGAGGTGGTAGAATATAAAACTCGTAGTTTTGTTATTCGTTAGTTTATATCGATTTTGATGTTGGATCATGTAATCGCTTCACTACTTTTATACTTGAAAGTATATGTTTTGTAAGTCTTAAGGCCATGGTCCTAATGCATGTATGGTTGTATGAGAACGAGAGGAACCATGTGTTGGTTGTTTGGATTTCATAGTTGTTTGAAATGGGTTTCGGTTGGCTTTATGCTTAATATCAACTATTGCGCCTCGAGGGAGGTTTTGAATCAACTTTTACCACTTTTAAAATTATTCTATTTTTGCCTTTATGGTGTTGAAGAAGTTGAAAAATATGTTAAAGTGTTGGGTGTCAAAGGTTTGATTTTTGAAAAGTGGTCCGGATCCAGACCGCTTGATGGACCGATCGATCGGTCTATTGAGCGGTCATATGTATGTCTCGATTGTTTCATAGGTGTGGGAAAAACATTGTACTGTTAAGGACTGCTCGATCAGTCCCTTGACCGATCAATCGATTTGGGTAGACTTTGAAAATTTTTACCTAAAATAAATCATCGAAATTACGTTTTTTAAAGGTTTTGAACTCGCATTTAGTTTATGTTCTTGGACCCATTTGAGCTCTTGTGGTTTTGGGGAATTTTGGTATCACAAAACGGTTTTTCTTTGGTGGTTCATGTGACCCGATAGGTGATCCACGGCCAGTCAAGCCTCTACATGTGGAACACGACAAAAGTAGTATAAGAGCTTAGGTTTATCGTATCCTATAAATTTTAGATCGTAATATTGAGTTAGTATATCAAATCATTAGTTGAGGTCCATGAGTCCCTAAAGTCCTACAGATTTTTATGTAATTATAAATAAATTAAATATTATGACATATATCTTGATTTGTTCAACTTGTAAGGCGATCATTAGCATCTAGTATTGACATGAAAAGAATAACAAAATTAGTTCAAGTAATCGTATGGATTTTTCTACTTGGGTATACAATCTTTGGAGTAGTTTTGATTGTATTCATAATAATTCGAGTGTGCAGTAAAATTTTATATATATATATATATATTAGCAATAAATTTTTAAAATTTTGAGGAAGAAATTTTCTTAAGGGATGAAGAATGTACAACCCAAATATAAATTAAAAATAGATTATTAGTATTTTGTATTAAATAAAAATATATGTATATTAAAATATGAGATAATCTTTGTCGTAATTTTAATATAAAATTAATTAATATTTAAAAATATAAAATTATTTTGAATAATAAAATTATTTAATTATGTATTTTATAATTGTTGGTTACAATTTGAGAATACAATGAAATGAAAATAATAAAATTTTCTTTTAATGTCATTTAATGAGCAAATAAATGGTGTTCATGGGATTAATTACAAGCAATTATTATAATATAAATATTATATTTTTCGGTTACCTCCTAATAATGAATTGACTTTTAATAAGTTTCTTTTTTGCATATTTCTAGAATAATTGTTATTTTTTTATATTTAATATTTTCTACGTGTATATACTCTATATATTGAGAAGTATTGAGAAGTATAAGTTTATTTTTTTTTATAGAAAAAGTGGGCACCCAAATAGGTGTGTGTGTGTGTGTGTGAGAGAGAGAGAGAGAGAGAGAGAGAGAGAGAGATATTTATAGGAGAATTTACCAAAAAATAAAATGTATTACATTTTAATAATTTACAAATTTTTAAGTTAAAATAATAAATAAATCTTTATAACCGAAAATTTATGAGGAATTAACACAAAGAAAAAAAACGTAAAAAAATTGGGAGAAATAAAAAGGGGGTTTCAAATAGGGCTAGAAAATAATAATAATACAATAAATATATATATATATATATATATATATATATATATATATAACAAAGAGAGAGAGAGAGAGATA